>OY744606.1:66367770-66465270 GCA_963556255.1 Allolobophora icterica
CATACATACATACATACATACATACATACATACATACATACATACATACATACATACATACATACATACACATAGAAACAGACGTACGTACATACATACATACATAGATAAGTACATACAAGCATAAATGCCCACAGACATACATACACATTACACACATACAATAATCATGCATACATACAGACACATAAATACAGACATGTATGCATGTATGATACATACATACATCCATACATACATGTATACATACACAGATAAGTACATGCACACAAAAATACATACATACATACATACATACACACTTATCTATAAATACATCCATACAAGTTGTGATAGTCCAGTAATGCAAGAATGGCGTTTCAGTAATCCGGGTGCGTCAGGATGGATTAGTTTTGTTGCGGCGCTAAAGGACAAGCTATGCCTTACTGACCTAATCTGACGCAGCAGCGGGCGGAAGCATGACCTGCATAACGAGTTCACGTGCCCAATCATCCGCGTATAGTTCTACATCGGTGCACTTCCAAGTCACGACACAAGCTGTTGTGGAACCATGGCCGGAAAACGACGAGTAATTTTAGTGCGCGCCTGTCATGTTCCCAGCAGTAGATTTGCATTTTGCCCGGGCTGAGCCGGAGTCGATTTTGCTGACATCCAGCCGTGTGTGCCTCCATCATAGCGGTCAGCACTGACGAAAAACAACGGAGTTGATTGGACGGAAGACCAGTGCCGTTTTAAGGCATAGGCACGCGAGGCCCGGGCCTAGGGCCCCGCGCGGAGCTGGGGGCCCCGCGGCGGCCCAGAAACAAAATAACAATATTATAAGTTCTGTTCTAACAAGTAACAATTCTGCAAAGTAAAGTAAGAACAATAACACATTTTTATTATTTTTTTTAAACAAATGTCTGCGGTCTGCATTTTTAGTTAAATATTATTATTGGTAATAAAATCAGAGCGCTATAGAAATAAATCAATAATTTTAACGCATGGCGACGATGGCGCACAACTTGCTGTAGGCTGTTGGCTACCGTACTATGTTTGTTTTCATTTGTCTGCTTTTCACAACGCTAGGCCTATTCAAGGAATTTTTATGTCTTGGTAAGTTAATATTAATTTTTAATATTAAATCTCTCTGTCCTATAATCTAGTCATTTTTTAAATTGTTTTAAACTTTAAATTATAAAAAGGGCAAAAAGCGTATCAAAATTCGCACAGTTAATAGGATAAATAGAATGATGTTGGCGTGTCGACGCTCGGTACTGAGTCGGTAGTGAACTTGGCAAACTTATTTAACTTAACAAAATCACTTCATTTCCACCTCCTCCAATGTATAAGGTTGAGGTTTTTTGATAGTTTCTACCCTTTTTGTTATGCAGATTAAGATTATAATTGTCAGTTATCACCGTCATTCACGGTAAACCGATTTGCAACTTTTGGCCAATTATCACTAGGCCTACGATCAATTAAACGAAATATCAGACAACCCATCAAAAATGCAGCATCAGTTGGATAGTCCGCTGACTCCGCAGGGCTTACATCTTGCGAAATAGGCTTCGAATTTTGGTGTTGTGACAGCATCTGTACTTTCGACTGGTAGACTATCATCTTGCAGCGACAATAACTGTTCATCTTTATCGCAAACAATGACATCAGTAGACGAGTAAGACAACGTAAGAGTATCTTACGTCTCAACAATGTCGGACTGCGATGATGATTGTGTTTTCTGACTTTGAAAAAAAGAAGATACTTTTGGATGTTTGTTCGACATTTCAATTTCAGTTGCTTCCTTTTTTCTCTTCGCGGCACCACTCATATAATTTCTACGCATTTTTGATGGGTTGTCTGATATTTCGTTTAATTGATCGTAGGCCTAGTGATAATTGGCCAAAAGTTGCAAATCGGTTTACCGTGAATGACGGTGATAACTGAGGCTATGGAGTCCAATCACGGAGGAATTGCGATCTTATTGGATTCGTAAAGGTCCTGCTAGTTGCCAGCATAAAGAGTCTGACTTTAGTACGACTCAACGCGTGTATCGAACGGGAGATAAGGTGCATGCATAGACGTTGCTTAACTGATTCCTGTTTCCGTCGTGAACTGCGAAATGGTGAATCAGTTTGTCGCGAGTGGCTGCTCTTTTCTCCATCGCAGAAGTCTGTGTATTGCTTTGTCTGTCGCTTGTTTTCAACAACAACCATGGGTCATCAATCTTTCTGTCAATGATGGTGACAAACTGTACGGGTGAACGTTCTTTCTCAAAACTTAAATTAATCAAGAACGAGCTTCGCAGCCGAATGATGTCATGAGCATAGAATCAGATGTGTTGGAGTCTTTGAATTTCGATGATATTATAAAAGACTGCTCAGAGCAAAACACGAAAGCGATGTTTGTAAGAAACTGTCGTTACAAAGTCACAATCCATGTATAGCAAACATGTACTCATTATAATCACACTTTCAGTTTGTATAACAAATAAACAATGGAAACTGTAAAGTATGTTAAACTAAACTTTAATTTTACACTTGTAGTACAAAGATTGATGTGTTAGCTGTGTTATTATGAGTTTAGTAACAGTATACTATATTAATAAATTTAACAAAATGACACATATGCACGTACAATGCACTAATGCAATACTCTGTATCTGAGACTGAGATATTGAGACGGAAATCGGATTACGTTTAAGGTTATTTAGGGTTTGTGCGGGTTGTGCCTAGGGCCCCCAAACTCCTTAAAACGGCTCTGCGGAAGACTGCTGGAGCAGAGTTCCAATTGGCTGGAAAACCAGCGTCATGCTATAGAGCGGAAGGTGTTTAGAGCGACCGGTGAAACAGCTTGGCGGATATGATAAACCAATATATTGGATTCTTTTCGTAGCTTGCTCATAAAGCCAGAAATTTTGCACAGCTCTGTATTCTGGAGAGTCTTTCTTGAAGTGGCGGTATATAAATTTGCAAATATAATTTGGAGCGAATTATCAAAATAATTTAATTCAGTCCCATTGCATGCGTTTTGAAATACTGAACTACATTTGTATGACAGAGTATCTTGAATGGGCGCTATACAATTTCGATTGATTGATTGACAGATCGCCATATTAAGTTACATTATGTAACCACACGCGATTCAAATCGCACCACAAAATACATCAAATTACTCACATCCATGGGCGGCGATCTAGGGGGTCGACGGGGACATGACCCCCACCTTTAAGAGTGGGGGGCACGCCATACATTTGTCCCCCTCCCCCAATTTTGAAGAAACACCAAGAAGGGCAAGAAATGTAATTGCGCGTGAGGGTTTTCACTGCCTTTTTGACCAGACGAGGTAAAAGACTCAATTTGTTAGGAGAAGTGCCCCCCCCAAAAAAAATTCTGTGAAAGAAGAAGAAATTCGTCATGAAATTTAGGGGATGAATCTCGAAAAAGGTTAGCAATTTATTTTTGAGACGAATAGTTGAAAAGGAAGTCGTTAAAAGGTCAATGACTAAAAAAATGTCATCAACTTTTTTGGGAGATGAATTCGTAGAAAAGTCTTAAAGTTTTTGGTTTTTGTGGATGAATTCCTGAAAAGTAAAAAACAATTTGGGGGGGGGGGGACATGAATTCCTAAAAAAAGGTCATCGACCAGACCATGGCCGACTTTGTCCCCCACCTCTCAGACAAGATCGCCGCCACTGCTCACATCATATCATAACATAACGCTTCCATATACGACATTCTACAGAATTCCAAATTACATCACATTACAAGACTTCCCGCAACATCACGCTGTACCACATTATATCACATTGCAAAGTCTCATAAACGGAGAATAAAGCCTCATATATGATCTACTCTGACGTGTGTATGTCTGAGCATGTGCGTGAGTGTGACTGCTATTTATCGCCAATTACGTTGCTCCACGTGTGATTTATCCTTCGTTTTAGCGACCTGCCACAGCTTAGCTGAGCGCTATTGTCAACCGCTCGTCCGTCCGTCCGTCCGTCCTTATACTCATAGCTGCGCCGTTATTGAAATACATATTGAAATCAGCAGAAACAAACTGGCGTATTCCTCGAAAGCAGTATTAAAATGAATGGCAAGTTATCTAACGTTACGTAACATAAAGCGCGCATTTAGGTAATCACAAATCTTTAATGAGAAATCCAGTGTTGGCTCTCTAGAATCTAGATCACAGGTCACAGATAATCGTAATCGTAATCGTAATCTCCAAACTTCTAAAGCGCCACTTGAAGGCCAAGCGCAGGGCACCAGCCTATTCACGAGCGCTATAGGCTGAAGCATTAGAACATGACAACAGCGCCGCTGAGCAATCGATTCAAGCTCTGGTTAATAATTGTGATTGTAGTTGTAATTAGTAACTTCTGTTGCGCCGGTGTCTAATGCACAAGGCATCAACCGATGGCACACCAAAACCAAGCCGTAATCAGGTCAATATTCATTGTCTACCGCTTGCAGAGCTGCAAATCTAGAGTTTGATTGGGAATTACGATGATTTAAACTGATAAAAAGCCGACAAACAGTTCACGTTGTTTTTCAGATTACAGCGTTATATATATATATATATATATATATATTTATATATCGAACAGGTTGAGCGAGTCGCTCTACACTGGGAAACGTTTCATGCACCTTTCGACGTTCCAGTCGTGAGAGCGCTCAGGAAGCTGTCGTGATGAATATGCAGATGAACCGGAAGTGGGAATTGTCTATTTATAGAATCAGCCGCGATCATTCACGACATGAGTCCATTTGCGCCGCTGCAGCTGCTGAGGAGCCGTTTTCACGCATAAACGCCGCAATTTATCAAAATAAAAGGACCAACGACGACAATCGCTGGAATACGACGAACTATATGTATCTATATATACACATATATATAGAGAGAGAGATTATATATATATATATAGAATACACACACATATATATATATAGAGTATACATACATAAATAGAGAGAGAAGGAGAGAGAGACAGAGACAGACAGAGACAGAGACAGACAGAGACAGAGACAGACAGAGACAGAAAGAGACAGAGACAGAGACATAGAGAGACAGACAGAGACAGAGACAGAGAGTGAAAGACAGAGACAGCGAGAGAGAGAGGGAGAGGGAGAGACAGAGACAGCGAGAGAGAGGGAGAGAGAGAGAGAGAGAGAGAGAGAGAGAGAGAGAGAGAGAGAGAGAGAGAGAGAGAGAGAGAGAGAGAGAGAGAGAGAGAGAGAGAGAATTGCGTAGAATGCAATTCTCCAATACATAAACTTACATTATTCAGACGAGGACTGTTCTCAAAGAACATTCCGCTGTCTCTTGCCATACGCATTTAAGCTATGCCTCTGTGCCTTTATGTCTGTCCGTCCGTCCGTCCGTCCGTCCGTCCGATACTGTGGACCTCGTCCGTCTGTCTGTCTGCCTGACTATTTCTGCCATCTGTGCTCGACTATGCAGAAATATCTCTGTGTCTCTCGCTGCCCGCAATCTTACAGAGAACGTGGCTCTTGAGGACCTGATTTAATATAAAGCCTGCAGGCTATTAATACGCTGGTCTTCTTGTCGCAGCTTTTATACGGCGGTGATTTTTCAGATATTTACGTTAGTTTACACAGATATCCACTGTTGACTAAGGAAGAGACTCGTAAGCTAAGGCTACCTTAGCGTTACTGTCTGGTCTTTATAAATACTGTTAGCCACGGTTAATTTGCTTTATCACAAAATCTTGCGTCCATTTTACCACTTACCTTATATATACATGTATTCCTACAAAATGTTAATGACTCAAATTCCGCAACAAGCGCTGTGTCACCATGTCTGTCTCTCTGTCTCTCTTCATGTATGTTTGTCTGTCTGTCTATCTTTCTGTCCGTTTGAGCGTTGTTGGCGCCTCTTCATCTTCCCTCGGATCACGATTTAACCGTAACCATAACCATCAATTTTATTGGTTCAAAGTAAACAACATAAACACAGTGACACCGTTACTAGGAATCGGATATTTTTCTAGTGGGTACAGAAGGAAATCGTAAAGGGGCCGAAGTCCCGCTAATAAGCGGCCACCTATGTACTTAATGTACAGGCTAATGCTTGGTATATTATAATGACATCATGTGTTCTATAGACAAGATCTGAAGAACAACACTTGTTCTCGCCTTGACTGATTTTGATACTGTGGACCTCCTCTTGTTTTTTGCATCGTCCCCATGCAGAACTTGTTTGGGATCTCTGGTTCTTCAATGAAATTGGTGTGCTACTTACATTTAGTCCACGCACCTAACCAGTGTGTTTGGACGGTAATTATGCGTCTAATGTTTTGTTGACAGTGTATTTGAACGGTAATTATGCGTCTAATGTTTTGTTGACTTGTGATGTTCCGTTATAAGGTTCTACAATTGGCCTTCTGTTGTTTACATTAAATATTTGATGTGCAATACAAAGGCTCCTATATAAATCAAATCAAATCAAACCATTTTTCTATTTTGAGACATCAATAAACATGAAAACATTGCAAATAAAACAAGAAGAAATACACAGAATGGGTACTCCAGAAAGTAACAAGTCCCGCTAACCTGGATAACCCTTACACATATTAATAATGTAGATGGCAAGAATAAATTGTATCATTGAGCCACAGTAAAGGGCCGTGATCAAAGAACGCAAAAAATCGACGAAAACAAATAAGAACACAAAACACAATCAAAAGCAAGATAAGACATCAAACAAATCAAACCAAATCAAACCAAACGCAAGCCAAGTGCAAGTATACGACAACAATTAGTTCGTTAAAAGTTTCTTTAGTGAACTCTTAAATAGACCAATATATATGCGTGTAAAATCGTACTGTATACAGGTCATTCGTATGCCATTGCAAATATACAGCATACAATAAAGTGAGGCATTTACCGCTAGTTTATGTGGTCTTCATCGGAATTGTCTTGTGTCTGAAGCTCAGGCCTGTATATATGCCCGCATACATATGCACAAATATATGCGTATGTGTACGCATATGTGTGTATGCGCGCATATAACCATGAGCACGTGTACATATACAAATACATGCTTACATATATGCATGTATATATATACATTACGTCTATTGAGATGCAATAAAATGATTTGATTGATTGATGATTGATATATGCCTCTATAGGTACATAATAAGCACGTGCTTGTGTGTATGCATATATATTATATATCTGGTTGTGGATCGTTTCATCCGTGGTACTGATTCCGCTGAGTCACGGCTATTCCCAGCGGTGGATCACTTCCGATCATTTATTGATGGAGCTGCTTTCCAGAACCAAATCAAGCGCAAAAAGAAGGAGGAAGAAGAAGAAGCCGCCGACGACGACGACTGTTAATACGACGATGATGATGATGATGACTACGACCTGCGAAATTAAGGCGAAAGGCATGAGCCATTTGGTAAATTAGTTTTCCTCTCATTTTCCACACTAGACGCAGCAGCCGCAGCCGGAGCAGGTGAGGATGTGGCTATGACCCTGCAGGGTGGGAAGGGCTGGAAAAGCGATGTGCAGCCGGTGGTTTGGAAACCCGGAAGCGGAGCAATGGAATTAGGCGAAGTTTTGCGTGACTTGGTTTGCTGGTGCGTTTGCTTTATTGCAATTAAATCCCAGAGTAACAACTTGAGGACATTTTGCCGTGGGACCCTGAGGCATTCAGCCAACCGACAAACTGGTTATTTGACGTGTGTCTTATACTGTAGATGCCAACATGTAAATGAAATAAGTAAACACGTTTCTTCCATTCATTCATTCATTCATTCATTCGAGGATTTATGTAGCGCCCCTCCGAGGGAACAACTCAGAGGCGCTCCCGACACCACCACGCTCAAAAGTACAGCTTTAACATTATAACAGCATACCTGCATACTTACATACTTAAGTATACATAAGACATACCACATGACCGATGAAGATCAAAATTTCAGGCAACCTATCATGTTTTTCATTATAACGGATTATTATCTGTAACAACAACCACAAAACGCCGTTACCATCATCATCATCATCATCATCATCATCATCATCATCATCATCATCATCATCATCATCATCATCACCTTCATCATCATCATCATCATCATTAGCATTATCATCATCATCATCATCATCATCATCATCATCATCATCATCATCAATGATTCATCATCATCATCATCATCATCATCATCATCATCATTGGGGAGGGGGATAGAGTAGGCCTAATGGTAACACGCATGGCCAGGAGAGCAGCAGGAGAGCAGCAGTACGCGCTTCGATTCCCGCAACCCCCTCGGGCGGGCGCCTTGCATGGCTGCCATAACGTGTGTTTAGTTAAGATATTGATAATTGTACTGTAATGTCTCATTGTAATCTTACTGCGTTTGTCGGTTTGAATTAATAAAGAAAAGACATTTACACATAATATCAAAGTGCGTTGTAAGTATCTCACAGAGGTAACATACATAATATTATGCATACACGCATATATACATACGCGCATACATCAACAACGTCAAGGACAATAGCATTATAATGATCGCTGATGGTTTTCGTCTGTTTCTTGAATGCAGTCTGGCAGACGTGCGTGATCGGTCTTCTGCTGTTCGCGTTGGCGTTTGGACCTCTGGCGACGATTCTCTCCCTCTTCGGTCTCTGCTCGACATCCCTTCAGAAGAAGATCTACTACTTCAACTCCGCCGGAGAAATCTATCTTATATGTGGTGGGAATAGTGTTTAGTGTTCATCTTGGTTGCTATGGATATCCATAAATCTGTCTTATATGTGGTTGCTATGGGTATCCAATCTAAATCTATATGTGGTGGACATCGCGTTTAGTGTTCCTTTTGGTTGCTATGGATACCTAATCTAAATCTATCTTATATATGTGGTGGGCATCGTGTTTAGTGTTTAGTGTTCCTCGTGATTGCTATGGATATCTAAGCTAAATCTAACACAATAACTTCTATTGTTCCTTTATCAAAATGCACAAAGCGTAGGTCATTATCAGTGATGGGCAATAGTTAACTAAAAAGTTGCTTACTTTTAGTTTAACTAAAAAAATTTAGTTAAGGAAGAAGTTTAACTAAAAAAAATAGTTTAGTTAAAACCATAGTTTAACTAAAAAATGTTAGTTGCTAACTAAAAAGTTTAACTAAAAAAATCAGCAATATGCAACTATTTTTCCACAGTGAACATTGAACACTGTCAGCACAAAAAAACATTTTAACACTGCATGGTTTTAGCATTAACAGCCTGTGTTTTCAAATTCATACACTACTTACAGTACACATGTAACTGTATGTCAGAACAGTACACATTGCTAGTTTGAAGGTGAAATTGTCATTGACGCTTTGCATTATTACAGTTCACTTAACATCTTTTATTGTGAAAATGTTTGTCGTAAAAAGTTGGAAAAAAGTTGGAAAAAGTTTAACTACTTTTTTTAGTTTAGTTAACTAATTTCCAAAATCAGTTGCCAACTTTAGTTAAACTATATTTTTTTAGTTGGAAAATAGTTTTAGTTTAACTAAAAAAAATAGTTTAGTGCCCATCACTGGTCATTATATGTTGCATAATTCCATGATCCATTTCGCTGTACCGTAAATTATCTACCGAATGTAGATAACTGTGAAGCATTTAAGGCGCCGTTGGATGTGGCCTTTGATGGGGTACCTTTGAGGCTTCGAGGCCCACTGGATGGGACCCTTTGATGCTTCGGGTCCCATAGTCAGCGGTCCAGTTTTCAGACTGCGTACATACGTCAGTATGAGAATTGTAGAAAAATGACTGGGGGGGGGGGGTGGGTTGGACCTTGATTCATGTTGAGTTTGGGTGTGAAATGAAGACTTTACTATGGGGTCCTAAGAAAGACTAGGGGGTTGAACCCCCATCCCCCCGACAATTCTCACCCTGACATACGTACATTTACACATACATGTATACGCTAAACCCGCATTAGCAGCCGCTCTGTAAGTCTTCTCTCTCTGGTCTCTCTGGCAGCAGGACTCGGACATCCGCTGGGCACATCGATTTCTGGACAACATCTCTGATACGATGCGGCGATGGCGAAAAAGCTAGTACCCTGCCCTTAGCTTAAGACAGTAGCTAATTTGTAGTTTACGATTACGATTTAGGGCTACCTTGTTAGCGGAACCTTAGGTTCCTTAGGGTATTACCCTTTGTCACTGAAACTGTACATTTTTTTGACGCAATATGTAAACATTGTTTACTTGGAAATGAGGCAGTGAACAATAAAATTGATTGATTGATTGATTGATTGATTGAATGATTGATTGATTGATTGATTGATTGATTGATTGATTGATTGATTGATTGATTGATTGATTGATTGATTGATTGATTGATTGATTGATTGATTGATTGATTGATTGATTGATTGATTGA
Organism: Allolobophora icterica; assembly: GCA_963556255.1. Classification (NCBI taxonomy): domain Eukaryota; kingdom Metazoa; phylum Annelida; class Clitellata; order Crassiclitellata; family Lumbricidae; genus Allolobophora; species Allolobophora icterica. The sequence continues at coordinate 66,378,168 of OY744606.1, forward strand.
TTGATTGATTGATTGATTGATTGATTGATTGATTGATTGATTGATTGATTGATTGATTGATTGATTGATTGATTGATTGATTGATTGATTTGGAGTTTACGATTACGTGGCCCGAGCCTGAAACTTAACGCACAGATGCTGGGCAACATCGATGACATGTAGGCACCGTAAAAACGATAAGAACATCGAAAAGAAAAATAAATTAAAATAAAGTAATAGACAGAAACTGAGAGAAAACAGAGACAGCCAGTCAGAGAGCGAAAGGGAGGGGTAGTGGTGAGACATAAATATAAGTTTAGACTCGTATTATGACGAAGAAGGCCTCACTGAACAGCAAGCCCATGGTTTACAAGAGAAATATTTCGTCCCCGACGCACAGTAGATCTATTTCAGACTCAGCTGCACGTAAAGGTTACAATCTGTGCATCATCTGGTAGTGTAAATTCATTATGAGGAACAGGATTATAGGAAATACATAGGCATGCCATTGTCTAATATGCGCACACAAAGGCCTAACTAACCGTAATGCATTTGGAAATCGGAGAGGAAACGATGATGCCTGGTTGGCCCAGTAATTTCACGTAAATAGAATTTATTATTATGTTGTGGAAGAGTTTTATAGCGCTCATTCTGTGAATCAACACGTGTGGATGTTTGTGTGTGTGTGTACGTGCGCGCGCGTGTAGGTGTGTGTGCGTGTGTAGGTGCGCGTGTGTGTGTGTGTGTGTGTAGGTATGTGTACTGTGTAGGTGTGTGTGTGTGTGTGTGTGTGTGTGTGTGTGTGTGTGTGTGTGTGTGTGTGTGTGTGTGTGTGTGTGTGTAGGTGTGTGTGTGTGTGTCTGGGTTGGGTGTATTATGAGACGTGTGCGCATGAGTGTGTGTGTGTAGGTGTGTGTGGGTGTGTGTGTGTTTGTGTGTGTAGGTGTGTATGTGTGTAGGTGTGTGTGGGTGTGTGTGTGTTTGTGTGTGTGTAGGTGTGTATGTGTGTGTGTGTGTATGTGTGTGTGTGTGTGTGTGTGTAGGTGTGTGTGTAGGTGTGTGTGTGTTTGGATGTGGATGTGTGTGTATTCTGACTCGAGATCAGCCTGTAGTGTGTCGTGGAGATTAATGCAACAGCTAAAGCGATGAGCTAACATCGCTTCTGCTCTCGATCTTTTCAGCTCTCAGCACGATTGTCTCTCTGGCCGTCTACTCCGTCGCCATCGAGGTCGAGCGCAAGATGTCCGGACACTCCTACGGATACGGATACGGTCTGGGCTGCGGCGCCGCCGGGTTCTTCTTCGCGGGGGCGCTCTGCATGTGCGTCGATGACGTGGCGCAGACGGCCTCAGAATCCTTATGCAAATGTTGCGACAACGGTGACGTCAGAGTATGACGTCATTGCCACACGTCTTCTTCGTTGTAGCCAACATGGCGCTCTTTCGATCCTTATATGCACGCCTGAGTTTTTTATATTTCGTCAAATGATCTGACGCTGTTGTATATAAATATACACCGCCTCGATTTTCGGTTTTAATCGTGTGGAACAGTTAACGCCATCTTTATGCAAGTGCTATACGTCATGTTAAAGTAAGCAAGCATCATATTTTGTTGTTATGGTAACGCCGTCAGCAGCTGCACTGCACAGTGGTATGTAGCTTTATGTCATTTCAAATCGTCACTGTTGATATGCTTCTGATGTCTTTTAACTGAAATTATTGCGTGTTTAATCGATCGTTACGTGCGTATGAAGTGTGACATCAACGTACAATTTCGTCTTCGCTGATTTCGAGATGTCGTATACGACTGTGCTGTCTATGCTAGGCTATTTCTCAGAAGCCTTTATTTATATATTTTTCAATTGATTCTATTGCTTCTATACATATAAATACGAAGTGTAATTGCTGTTGTTCGTGTGATGGCTGTCGCAGCTGTACACTTTCAGTAAACATCTGCTAAGTCTATTCTATAGTCGGTCAATGGTGGGCTGAGGTGCCATAACACTTTCCCAGAGGATTCAAGATATTCCGCTTACGTTTATGTTTATATTCGTTTATTAAGTAGAACCAGGGACGTAACTAGCGTTGGGCTTGGGGGGGCTTAAGCCCCCCCAAACGAAGTTGAAGCCCCCCCAAACAAGTCAAGCCGTTGTATGTTTACGGCTAAAATTCGTATGAACAATGTATAAATGTTGCCATGTTCAAGGTTTAAGCCCCCCCAAACGAAAAATCCTAGTTACGTGCCTGAGTAGAACAACAGGCAACACGCTGTAGATATATGCAAAAACCAGAACGGAAGAGAGTAATAGCTCAGTAGGAATTGACAAATAAACATACGAGACATAAAGTTTCCTGAGTCCTTATCTCAGAGGTTAAAAGTTATGAAGTCTATCCCTATGGAAACAGGGAGTAGAACGTTGATTACGGAAGAGGCATCATAGTGAATGGTTCTCATTACACAAGACAGCTTTCAATACTGAAGTGTCAACCTCGTTTGAAAGCACTGCGGTAGAGGGAGAATCGGGGTGAATGTAACCGTTGCGTCTGTCTATTCATCAGGCTTTCAAGGCGGGATTTACCCCTTTCATCAGCTAAACCCCATCATGCAGGCAGGAGAAGCACACATTGTCTATAGCTATAAAGGTTAGGCCCTACGCGGGTGTCGTTTCGGACTACCTTCTTGACTTTCGACCTGAACCGCCCTGGAATTTGATTAATGGTGACTATCAACTGATGCCTTGAGCATTGGGAAAGAGGCGTTATAGAAGTTCTTCGATTGGATTATAATATTATAATAGTCGAGACACAAAGTTGAATGCGTGGCAGAGTTGGCAACCGTTACACGATCCGCGCTGCATTCTTAAAGAAACGGAGACTTTCAAAGCGGAAAAACGGCGGTGATCTTTCATTTGTTATGACGTCTAGATTACATGGCGATCTTCGACCGGAAAATTAAGCTCGGCCATAATGGCATTTCTGCAGAAACTGGAACGTTTATGCTGGCGACGGTCGTCCCGTGTTTGGGCTATATTTTGAGTATAATTTGTGCGACGTTATCGCAAACAGCGAAGGGCCAGCACGTCGGTTGGTGAACGACTGCATCGCACCGAATGCGGTGAGAATCAGAAGCTCGCAGACCAATGCGCCACACATCATTATAATAACTAAACCGTCATGCTGAATTTGTTGCGAATTTAAACGAAACCTTATTTCTTACTCGATGCAGTGCAATGGTCTCTTTCGTGGCCTGTGGTCGTTTGGTGAAGGCGAGTCATCATGGCAGCAGACGACCACGAGATAACGTTGGACGATAAAATGTCAACAGAATCCTCGCCAGATCTCCATAAATCCATAAAAGTTCAATCGGTTCGTAACGACACCGCTGGCTTTCCTCCGCCTGAGTTTCCTCCGACCGACTGCCGACTCTCAGTTCTGCATGAGATCTCCTGCCTAGAGCTCCGCGGCGTCATCCTGGCCTCAGCTGCGAAATCCTGCGAGCTTGACCCCCTTCCTCCCTTCTTGCTTCAGGATTACATCGACGTGCTTCTTCCCTTCCTGACCCTCCTGTGCAATTCTTCGCTCCGTGACGCCGATCTTCCGGTCTCGCAGAAGAGATCGATTGTCACGCCGATCCTCAAGAGAGCTGGACTCGACTCGTCAGATCCAGCTAACTTTAGGCCAATAGCCAATGTATCATTTATTTCTAAAATTATTGAGAAGTTGATTGCTCAGCAACTGTTAGCTTACCTTGATGGAAATAACCTACTTCCGGTGCATCAATCTGGCTTCCGTAAGGGTCACTCCACTGAAACCCTCCTCCTCCGGCTTCTTTCTGACTTCTATGGCGCCATTGACCGCTCCCAAGTCTCTCTGCTCGCACTCTTTGACGTCACAGCAGCCTTTGACTCGGTCGATCATGACATCCTCCTTCTCCGTCTATCCACATCTTTTGGCCTTTCTGGAAAGCCCCTAGAATGGCTGGCCTCCTATTTACACAACCGCTCATCTTCTGTTATTTATGGTTCCACTAGGTCCCCTTGGGTCCCAGTCCGGATCGGCCTTCCTCAGGGTTCCGTTTTGGGTCCCCTCTTATATATCATTTTCACCTCGGATCTTTGCCATCTTCTTACTTCCTGCTCTCTGTCTAACCAGCTTTATGCTGATGATGTACAGGCTTACACTCATTGCTCTGCCTCTGATGCCGCCACTGCAGTCCGCCTTATGTGCCTCTCCACTGACTCATTGGTAGCCTGGATGTCTTCTAACCGCCTCCGTCTGAACCCTTCCAAGACCCAATATATATGGCTGGGTACTCGCAGGCAACTTGATAAGATTGATTTTGCTAGCCTTGCTACTGAATTCCCTAATGTCGTCTTCTCCACTTCTGTCCGTGACCTTGGTGTCACCTTGGACTCTGAACTCACCCTCTCCCAGCATATTTCGCAGCTGAGCCGGGGTTGTTATTTCCAGTTACGCCAGCTCCGTGTGGTCTCCCGCTCTCTCTCTCCCAAACACGCAGCTACTCTCGTTCATGCTTTCATTACCTGTCGACTTGATTACTGCTGTTCTCTCTATATTGGTCTCCCTCACACTCGACTGCATTGCCTTGAACGCGTTCTACGCTCTGCTGCGCGCCTCGTTGGGCGCATCCCTAAGTTTGGTCACGTGTCTGACTACATGCGTGACGTCCTCCACTGGCTTCCTTTTTCGCAACGCATTGTATACCGGGTTGCTTCTATTGTCTGGCAGTGTCAGCTTGGCCGCGCTCCTTTCTATCTACGTGAGCTCTGTTTTCCAGCGTCCGCACTTCTTGGTCGCCGTTCACTCCGTTCCACCGCCCGCGGTGACTTACATGTTCCTTTCGCTCGCACTGCAGCCATGCAGCAGCGAGCATTCTCCGTTGCCGATCCCACTATCTGGAATGGCCTTCCTGTTGGACTGCGGTCTCTCCCTCGAGACTCCTCCACCTCTTTCTTCTCTGCTCTTAAGGCTGTTCTCTTTCGTCGAGGTTGGGCTGGGAGCGCCTCTGAATAGTTGCCTTGAAGAGTGCGCTATATAAATGTCTAATTGATTGATTGATTGATTGAAATCGCCGCGGACGCGTAGCTTGAGGGCGGAAACGATCCCATGCTTATTCTGTGCTTATCCTCTGCTTTTTTCAACACCGCAGTGCACTTAAATCGCACGCAAATTAGGCTTAAGCGTATCACGAATTTCTGGTCCGAAACGAGGTTTGCTTAGTAGGGAAACGGGAAATGTTGGTTTGCGCTAAGAATTATTACCTCGGCGTCGTCATTCGGGGCAACAGTCTACAACGGAACCAGATGACATGAATGTAGATGTATTTGATGCTGGCTCAGTCGCCTGCTTTCTTTCTGCAGCTTTCGATTTGGGAGGCTCATCGACCGAAACAAATAGTTGCCTATTGCATATTAATGTTAACTGGCGTTAAAGAATTCGTTCGTATTGGTCGCCAGAGTGTCAATGTAGATGTACACGTTTTTATATAGCGGCCATATGGCCCCCAACCTGCTCATTTTTCAATGAATTGACCTGGTGAGGTCCTTTACCACCGCTGCCCATTTGAATGGGTGCCGCGCCATTTAAGGTCCCCGTCTTCGGACCGCGTGAGGCCCATGTGTTGCTGGCTATTTGTTAAATAAATTTCCTACGCAAAATAGCGATAGGCTAATTGTAGGTCTAACCTAAAGCAACAGTTTTTATATTTCGTAGGCCAGTGCTAATGGTATACGCTATGACAACTGTAATAGATCCAGTGGCGTCTACCAATGGTGGAGTGTGGAGAACGATCTCCATCGAACTTCAAAAGTGGGGGGGGGGTTTGACATATTTTGACTGAAAGTGGGAGGGTTGCATTTTTTCATGATAGCTCTTTTGTCCCGTGTGATAATATAGCCAAATCCAACAAAGCAAAAATATTTGAAATCCGAAAAGGTCCAAAAACATTCCTTTGACTCTCTTTGGGCACTGTCAGTCTAGAGTCTAGACGTAAACTCAGCACCTATTTAGGCCTAAAGTAGAAAACATTCAGCTAAGTCATCCATTAATTCATTAATCTGTTACCTAACTGTCTCAGAATGACTGATTAATTCGTTAATTTTACGACGCCATCATATCAAAGACGATTGGCGTCTCTCCCACTGCAGAGTCTCAGAAAACACCAAAATGTGTATTTCAGGGGGTAAATTTGGGGGGGTTGATTCTCCATTTACTTTGGGGGGGGGTTAGACGCCACTGAATAGATCACACATGTTGTGGGTTGGACTCGGACGGTATTGTCTGATTAGGCCTACTATTAACAACCACACTAAATGTCAGCATTTGACAACCATGATTGCCTATCTTGTTGATGGATAAATAACTAGGCCTATTAATTATCATCATTTTAGCCGTAGTGGATAGGATCTAGTTCATCTGATACAACTATATTAGCCTACTCAACAGAAGTCAGTAGGCCCCTACACACGCCGAGTTCACACAGGCTATAGCATACAGCGAACAACGTTGAAAATCGAAAAATAATAAAACGATACCTACAAGAATTCCAGAGCGAAGACATCTCTGGTTTCGACACGTCACGTGAAGGACAAAAATCTTCCCCTTATGAAAGTTATTGTGTTCTGAAAGAGGACCGATATATATCAAAGCAAGAGAGATGTAAAAGATCTAAATGGTTGTACAACCTCTGACCCAAAGGATACCAATAGATGTATACCGCCTCTGACTCAAAGAATATCAATAGTTGTACCACCTCTGGCCCAAAGGATATCAATGGTTGTATCACATCTGGGCCAAGGATATCTATAGTTTTATACCACCTCATGAGCGGTCTCAAAGAATATCAATGGTTTTACGACGTCCAGCCCACAGGTTCTCAGAAGCACTACGCGTAGTCATACGTCAACCGAATTGAATTTCATTGGCCTAAATTTAAAGCACCACAGTTGTGGTATAGGGCTATAGGCTAACGATCGACTTAACACTAATTCCGCCAACAAACGTGAACTAAAATCATTCCGTAAGGAAACAGCTCGTTATTCAGCAACCGTTTCTTTTCGAGCCTCTCTTCAACACTTTAACGACGAGCTGCATTGGTTTCCCAGTCGCTTTCCGTACAATCTCTCTCTTAAAGTGTCCAGACCTGCCTTGACTCTTGTTTTAGGCTACTCCTTAAGAATGCATTAACATATTTGTCGTTGGTGAATTAATCCTCGCAGTTCTTTTATCGACCGCATTTTTAGAATGCTCTATTTAACTTGACGACCTATTTCTTAACCAGGCAGCATTCCAATGGGTATTAGGTGGGACCTACGTATAGGCCTACGCTTTATACTTGTCCCATAATTATGGACTCCATGTGGGCATGCTGGCAGAGTACCCTTGATCTGCAGTCGATCAAGCAAACGTGAGCAATCAGAATTAGTTTGAGTTCTGTTCGCCGTTGTTGAAAAAATATTCTAATTCTGACGTGGCTTTTGTGTGGTGCTGAGAAATTATTTGGGAGACTGACGTAAAATTACAGTTCTTGTCGTAAAGCCACACGCAATGTCATGCAAACGAGTCGTCATAAAGCATGGCCTATATATACATCGCTCTGAGTGAACTTCGAGGTTTCGTCTGATATCAGAGGGCTTTTTTAAGCGACAAAGACCGGTGCTCCTTACATATATGCCATTGTGTTAGAGACAAAAGTTCAAGGTTGGTACACCGCGACACAACACGTCCTCCATTATTTCATTTAATTTTCCATAATTAACTGAAATTACCCTATCAGCGCCGAATTTATTTGCGCTACTTGCAGCAGCACATTGTTTGTAAGTTATGACAAATGCGCCGTTTACTAACATTTAGCAAGTTTGTATGCACAGTACTGTTTATGTCTTATAGTCTTTTATTTGACCACGCTGTATTATTTAACGTCCTTCGGTGACTTCCAATATGCTGTCGTTAAGTTTTGCTGACTAACGAGTGTCCTGTACAGAAGCCTACAGCAGCTCGCAATGTAGACTTTATATAATACATAAATATATTGTCTGCAGACTCGATGCCATGTGGCTGAAGTGTGTCTTTTGCCTTTTAAACTCGGGCTATGATTGAACCATGTACTCGTGTAATGCTCGTAGGCAATTGTCCATGCATGGTTAGTAGGGGCCTACAACAACGTGTCGACGATGTCCAGTAGTCACTAGACATTATGGTCGCCTGTGTTTACATTATAGGCCTACATGTGGTAAAAACGTAATATCTTCCGCTCTTTCTACCGGTTATTTACATGTTCCAGAACACATTACAGGATGTAATTTCCAGTGGTAGGCCTAAGGTGCGCGTAGACTTTCCCGCTTCATCAACTTATCGCCCGTAAATTTCCCGTATTCATTTCGCTCCTGGCCTTCTGCCTCAAGTGATTCCTCCACTGACTGCCAAACCCTTCCACGGCCTGTGCTCTGGTAGTGTCAGTCTAAAGCCTGGATTAGGAAGGAGGACATCGCAAATTGTCCTTTGTTATGACACTGCATAGTTAAACAGCAACAAATCAAACTTTAAACTATAGTATTGCCCAATGCTCTGTGTATACGTATACAGCGTTTTCGAGAGAACTGGAAGCCCTATAGTTATATTTATTTGTTTTTATAAGGCCTATATTATTTGTAAGGAAATGGAGGAAGAGGTCAAAATTTAAGTCAGAGGCGAAAACGCAGTATACCCATGCAGCCGAATCCGCCACTGACACTAATTGCATTGTTTTACAGCACAGAGAATCTTTGTCCTCTTTTATCAAACAACCCGTGTCATTGAGTAGTTTCGCTACAATAGTCTCTGCTGTTTGCAGACATCATTTCTTGCGTGCAATCGTCAAGACAGACAAAAGCCCTAACGGAGGGAGGCTTTTGTGTGTCTCGGGTCAAACAAACTTCTCAACGATAACTATAGGACAGTGATGTTTATTCGGGGGCTTTGGTGAGGTATTCGGCGCCATTTTGAGGTACTTAATCAAAGGGTCTATAATCTATATACATATTTACAAAGATAAATACATGCATACATGCATGCAGGCATGTACGTACATACATGCATACATACATATGCATGCATGCACGCACTCACACGCACCCACCTACACACATATACATGCACAAACGTACATACAATGCATATATAAGCATACATACATACATACATACATACATACATGCATATGTATACATATGCATGCATGCATACATACATAGTATTATACATGCACACATACATACATGCATACGTAGGCCCCTACATGCGTATACGTACAATCGAACATACGTTATGCATACATACATACATTCATACACACAGGGCTGTAGTCGAGCGTATACGCGGGTATACAGCGTATACTTACCTCTAGAGAAATTTGAGAGCGTATACTCATGGCTGTAGACGAGGGTATACGCGGGTATACAGCGTATACTTACCTCTGGGAACGAAAATTTAAAAAAAGGAGAGGTTTTTAGGGCGAATGACTAAAAAAAAAAAAAAAAAAAGTCATCAACTTTTTCAGAGACAAAATCGTAAAAAGTCTGAAAATTTTCTGAGAATTGGTGAAAAGTCTGAAATTTTTGCTAAAAAAAGGTCTTCAAATTTTTTTTACGCCGCTGGTCACCGGTAGCGTATACTCACCTCAAATTTTACCACTACAGCCCTGCATACACATATAGTATAGACAACAACCATATAGACTCTATATATACGAATGACTTAGCGTTACCCTGATTGTTCTTTCCAGCTTATTCTTAGACCATGACTTTGAACGACCAGACAGGAATAGCCTTGGATGAATGGGCAAAAGTCCGGTACGCAGACTCATTTCTGTTTTTAATCTCAATGAGGGCCTCGTGACACTTTCATGTAGGCCTACCACTAGAGGCGCGTTTACAGAAAACGAGGCCCTAGGCGCAAACATTTTAGGGACCCTTCTGAAACTGCAGCTGACGGCCGTTGCGGCTCGTTGCTAACAAGTTGATGTTATTTTGTACAATTGCAAAAAAAGAATTATTAGTCCAAATGAGCAAAACAATTTATAGGCCTAAATTACAATAATATACTTCTATGTGAATGCTAAACTGTAAAAAATTTGAAAATAGGTTTTGTTTAAACTAATTCAAAATACAAAAATGTTAGTTTTTATAATTTAAAATTTTTTCATTCCTTTGGGACCCTCCGAGATTTGGGGGCCCTATAGGCACGCACCTAGTGCGCATATATATGCTTAAACGCGCCTCTGTGTACCACCAGCAAATGCAACGATATTAAACAGAATTTGTACGAAACTTTTTGCTGTTGCTTATGTCTAAGAAAGGCTAAGAGTGGTTAAAACGCACTCAACAATCCCAACTGACTTCATCAGTGGCTATCGAGCAAATGTTCAGAACCATAATTACGTAGACTGAGCTATGTACACCAAATTTACGCTTCAATGATAGCCTATAATGAACAAGAGAAGAACAGAGAGGCAGCCGTGGGTATGAAGTGTTATCGCCTTCATTGTTCTTAGCCTCGGCATATGAGTGTGGGTGACCAGCACACTCCCTTACTGTCTGACCTTCCCATTTACTGCAGTCACGTTAAGATCATTGTACTCATTAAAGCTGAGGTGGCTATATTGGGCGCAGGTAGAGCCAAAATCTATAAACAAATTTCTGCCCTGACGGGGATTTTAAACCCCGACCATTCAATTAACAGTTCGGCAGAACATCTACTAGTCTAGACCACCGCTAAGCACGCGAGTCTCTTATAGTTTGCAGCGGAAAACGAAGATGTGGTTAAATCTTTTCGATGAACCCCATCATTGGTCTCATCATTCACCTTGAGCAAATTTCCAACTGAAGTCTTCTGCATGGGTCTGTATACGCGTTATGTAGCTGCATGAACCCGCTTTAGGTCAAAACAGATTGATGGCGAAAGAGTCACGACGTCTAGCAAATACATTCACTTTGAAGAGTCTTCCAGATAAGTGATGATATCGGCTCTGTCGCTTTCTTTCTGCAATCCGAAGAAGACCATTCTCGTTCCCGGCAGAAACTCGAACGGCTTCCGCAGAAAATCGAACAACGCTTCCTTCGTCCATACGATGCCTTCGAAAACAAATTCAGAACAAGTATTTCATGTTATGTTTCTAATAGAATTCAAAACTACACATCAAAGTTCAAACTGATTTTTGTTTCAGAATCATTGTCACATAAGCATGACAATATTAGTGCACTGTGAATGAGCTCGTTCTAGAGACTCAGCTTTATGGGCGGTGCATAAATGCGAAATTTATGCTAACGATTCCACCGAAAAAGAACACAAGTAAAATTGTCATTCTATCATTTTTCGATGCTCATAAAATCCTTGATCATATCATTGTCATTTATTTCCTTTGTCTGTTATAAGGCTACTTAGAAAATGCAACGTTGCAAGTAATTTGTCCTAATCTAATTCGTCCTTAAAGCTAACGGTACTTCAGTGCAACTGTATATATAGAGGCGTATAATGTACCAGGCATCCGTCAGTTGATGTTCGTTCATATATGACACCGGTCGGACGATAGGTTATTGAGGCTGATCCCATTGAAGACCTTTAGGCCTGTAAATCCTTTGAATAGGTCTTATCGCGGATCTGTTTAGGTAACAATCGATTGATGTTTACATACGTTGCATTATTGTGCCGGCGCTACAGAAGTTCTAAGGTTAGATAAGATGTCAATGTTAGTAAGTAAGTATACATGTTAGCCTGTGGAAATCTGGGAACGGAACGGGATGTTCACCTACAGAACTAGAATCATTCTGTTTTGACGTATATTCTGATCGTTGACCTACCCTTCGTCTTAGCAGCCTCCGTGTAACTGTAACCCTGCGCCTGGGCGGCACCTCTTCCAACTACTCCGTGAAGGTTAGGCCCGAGCATGTGGCGTCCATTTTTCGCGACGGTGTGACACAGGGCACAACTCTCCTTGAACAACTGTTTCCCCTTCTCGAAGTCACCGCTCGGATTCTGCTTTTGACCCATCGCCCAGAAACTGAAATCGACGAATAACTTGGACACGTTAACACCAGCAAAACCTAAGAGCTCTGCAATCTGCAGGTATGGAATGGTCGGGATGTGTAGCGTGAAGTAATGTAAGGTAGTGCCATGGTTCATATAATTTAGTAGCCTCCTAAATCTCGGGCTAGCACGATCCGTACACTGGGACCTAAAATGGCGTGGAGCCCATTCAAACGGGCAGCGGTGTCGAAAAATGAGCAGTATATTACATGATATAGTAGTAACAGTTGATAACAAGTTTAACAGGAGTCGAATTTTATTGTATGGCAGCCTGCAACGCACCTATCGTTCCTACTGCTCATTTAACAGTCGCCCCATTGGGAGTGTATAGGGAGTGAAAGACTGAGCTAACCTTATGGGGCTTATCGCGTCTATATTATTATTCTAAACGTTCCAAGTTGTTACCTTTCCGTGTTCTTCTGTAGGCCTACCTGTATGTCCCTGTATGTCTCAATGTCGTTTTGAACACCGAAAGATAGAGTCGAGAGACTACAGTGTTGCCCACAAATATATACCCTCGTACTCTCGCTTGTGTATCAACCGGTACATTCACACAAGTCATGCATGCCAACCGTAGACACTAGTGTGCTAAGCACACCCTTGACAGCATGACCCGACGTCCGGAGGAGGGGTCAAATGGGAATTTGACCCCTGGTTTTTAAAAGTTGTCTCGTGTTCAGTGTTCATTCTATACAAAACGTCATTCCCTCCTACCCGTAGAAAAATCCCCCCTCCCCAGAAAAATTCTCTCCCCTAGAGAAATTGTTGCGGACGCCCATGGTCTACAGAAGACGAAAGTCTCTCGTTCTAAGTCAATGAGACATAATTTTCTAAGTCAATGAGACATAATTTTCTAAGTCAATGAGACATAATTTTCTAAGTCAATGAGACATAATTTTCTAAGTCAATGAGACATAATTTTCTAAGTCAATGAGACATAATTTTCTGGTTGTAGGTCGCGTTGACTTGAACTTCCACTGTCAACCAATTTGTGTGGACACGATTTTCAAGAACGCCGTTCTGACTATGCATCAGACGCAGGGCCACATTAATCTGTGCCAAGCGACACAATAATACAGGCAGACGGATCCTAGCAGACGAATGATGTTCAAGGCCATCGACATATATATAGACGTTAGTCAAGAAGACTTCGAATCAAATTATCAGCCTCAGCAGCCGTATGGACGTCTTCATAATAGCACAGACCTAAAACTGACAATGGCGCATAATTATAATAATAATAATAATAATATTTATTCTTTAATTAAGCGCCTGCAAACGCACTGCGCTGTACATGTACATGTTATGCGATAAATCTTAACTACTAACAGAACAGACAGCCTGCAATACAGCGGGATTGACCTAGTGTGTATAACCACAACATGACGTCCACAGTTGGACTGCTTTCGGCATGTATACTTAGTCGTAGGTGCTGTAGGGGGCCACCAGGTGCGCCCACAGGCTTAACAAATTTGGACGCACACCCCAAAAATATTGGACACACGCCCCTCCTCTGTCCGCCACTCGTAGTCATACACTGAAAATGACTCAGAGTGACTCATTAGAAAAAAATTCAATTTAGATAACATCTAATGCTTTAACATGCCGCATTGCCGTTTAACAAAAATATCGATGTGATGCCTATTCCTTGTGTGGATTTGATCTGGTGGTCGGACGCACCGTCACGCACGTGCGTCCAGTGCGTCACGCTGCGGGCGCCCCTCCGCGGAGGGGCAATACATTTCGCTTCTGCTAAGCTGATGTAGAATAAATATTTAATAAGTTAAATAGATATTTAATTTACATTAGATTTGAGAGTGTTGGATCTCTCTCTCTCTCTCTCTCTCTCTCTCTCTCTCTCTCTCTCTCTCTCTCTCTCTATATATATATATATATATATATATATATCCAACAAAGAACATCATATATGATGTTCTTTGTAGTTTCATTTGAATTCGTTAATAATGTTGTCTGCTAGTCAGCTAGTTGATGCCTGCACGTATTTATGTATGTTACAGTATGTATGTATGTAATATATATATACATATATATATGCAAGTATTATGTATGTATGTATTATGTATCAATTGTATCATGTATGAATGTAAGTATGTATGTCGGTCAGTGCTGTAGTCGAGGGTATAAGCGGGTAGACAGCGTCTACTCACCTCTAGAGACCGTATACTCACCTCACATAATATTTATATTTATTTATATTAAAATACTGTAGCGTATACTCACAAAATACTGTAGCGTATACTCACGTCTAATTTATTTCGGAAAACTAACCGGTAGCGTGTACCCACCTCTAATTTTACCACTACAGCCCTGATGTCGGTATGTATGTTTCTATGCTTGTTTTATGTCACGTTTTTATCCTCACACTGCAGGTGCTAAGAATTTCACAAAATTTGGCAGCGAAAGAAATTATGGAATTGGCTATGGAGTCAGAGTGCGTGTCCTTAAATCACACAAGCTTATTCTACTGCATCATCCTTTGCAGCAGTTGGTCCAACCTTCGAAATTAACAGGAAGAGGCGAAGCGAACCACTAGGAGTGGCACATTATGGAAAACATCAGAAAACATCAGCCATCAGGTCTATAGAGATATATACGTCCGCTTGGCTCCTCCTCTAAACCCGTCACTGCAGGGTTGGCCTGTCTTTTCGTATGGTGTTTCGACAGCTGTGAGGTGCGAATATCTTCTATTGATTAGAATTTTATAAAAGTTTACAGCTATACTCTCTCAGATTTATCTTCTGAGATCGTGCTGCATTCATGGCCGTTGTCATCAACGTCACTTCTAAGCTGCGCGTCAGAATTTGAATTCTGATAGGCCGACTTGGTGGCCATGTATACAGATTAAGAACTTTACACATAAATATACATAATATATACACACATGCATACAAGTTCATTTTACTCAATGTATATGTCTACATAGCATGTATAATGTAGTGCGTAAAATTAATAATTAGGCCACGCAGTCAACCTACACAACCCTTCAAGATATAGGCCCTATTGTTTGGGCTGATTTGCATTTCAACCATATGCCAAATTTAGGCCTATGTACACCTGCGCACTCTTAGCGTAGCAGTTTCACGTCGACTTACCATAATCTAGGTGTCCGTTGCCGTGGAACGCCGCAAATCTTACCTTTGGCCACCATTGAACCAGAAATGTAGGTCACCAAACAGAGAGAGCCTCAGAGACGATTTATGCAAAACGTCATGATGACCCTCAGCAAAACGTTTCAATCCATGTGAATTTCTTTAAATTTCTACCATGTTACAATATACAACATTTGTAGAAGAATAGATCCCGCAATGAACGGGAACTAGTACTAGGCTACTTTCAAACACTTTCACAGCCCAGCTTTACTATTGCACATCTATAGGAAATACTAGCATGATTGACCTACGTCTAGAATGGCATAAATCTATCAGAAATGAACTGCAATGAATGATAGGCCTATAATATTGTTGCTATCTTCAAATAGATTAAATATCGCTTTAAAAGGCGCTAAGTAAATACTTGCAGAATTAAGAATAGCCTAATATTAGGCCCTAGCAAACGGTTTTGAAAGCGGAGTGGGGAGCAAATTTCGTTCGACTATACAAATTTGCATTGATAGCAGTATGGGCTTACTGTAGTACTGTGTGGTTTTATCACTGAACAAATATGTCGCTGACACAAAATATATGTCACTTCGTTGTCCTGATGTTTCGAATGAATAGGCTACTATGAAGCTTTATACCTTCTGTCCCGGTAGGCCTACCTGTCGGTAATGGCACCAACGCCCTTGGCTGGAATGAACCTTTCCGAAACAAACCAGTAACATACGCCCAGACGCAGACCATAACCGATTCACACAATTGTCTGGTGCGGTTAATGAAAAAACGACTGAGTACCTAAATGACTGAATTGACTGACTGCATGAATGATTGACTTAATGAACGGACAGATGGATGGAAGAAAAGAAAGACGAATCGACAGTTAAAAGAATGAACGAATGATTGAACGAATGTAGTGAAGGGAAGCAATAGATAGATGGATGAATGACTGGATAGATAGAGGAATAAGTGGATAAATAAATGAATAACTGCTTTTCGTTTCTGTTTGTTGTACACCAATGAATGAAAACATTTGCAAAATTTCATGCAGAATCTTTGTCAGATGAATATATCAGTCATTCTGTTTTCGTCAGCACTAAAAACCACCAGCATCTTGACAGAGAAGTAGAATTAAGTTTGCCTTCATATACTGTCAATTGATTACTTCTAAGTATAAAAACTGCTTCACGGATATATAAAGAAGAACTTCTGTGTCAGCATCTGTGTCTCGTTTAGTTTCTGAGTAGCAGTTCTGCTCTTGCATTGGTAAAAAGTCGCCGTCAGGAAATCCACAGACATCTATCGACAGACAGTAAAATAACGAAGGTTATTATTACGAAAGATTTATAAATTGTATTATGAAACGAAAGAAAACAATACAAGTCTCATTCTGGAGCGACCCTGTTGGTCGGCATCGCACTTACATAGGCCTACATCAAGTCATTGTATCTTATCGTGACTAGGATCGTCCTCCTTCAGCTTTGCATATACGTTCTGTTGCGTTTAGTTCTGTTCAGAAAATATTTACAAATTGTCCTAATATGCAAATGAATTACTGTTAGATAGTCATGCGTGCAGCGCCTTTGTGAAGTCGCCGACTTAAAGGCATCTCATATTAAACAAACAAACAAACATACGTACATACATACATACATACATACATACATACATACATACATACATACATACATACATACATACATACATACATACATACATACATACATACATACATACATACATACATACATACATACATACATACATACATACATACATACATACATACATACATACATACATACATACATACATACATACATACATACATACATACATACATACATACATACATACATACATACATACATACATACATACATACATACATACATACATACATACATACATACATACATACATACATACATGCATACAAGCACTCTTCACCGACAACGCAGTTAGGTCCTACCTCCTTACTTGGCCTTTCCAGAAGTATCAGTCAGCTCATCCCACAGACCGAATTGAGAACACATTGACATCATCCTACATCAACTGGATATTTATGAGAATGTTTCTTAGATGACAGACCATCACCTGACAGAATGTTGAAGTTAGAAGAAGACGAAAAAGAAGAATAAGCAGGAGGAGAAGGATAAGAATAGGAAGAGGATGACGAGGAAGAGGAGAAGAAGGAGGAAGAGGGAAAGTAGGAAGGAGTAGGAGGAGTAGGAGGAGAAGAAAAGGAGGAGAAGGATAAGAAGGAGCAAGAGGAGAAGAGACAGAAGAAAAAGAAGTAGAAGGAGGAAGATAAGAGAAGAAGGAGGAGGAGGAGGAGGACAGATAGGACGAAGAGAAGAAAGGACAGATAGGACGAAGAGAAGAAAAGACAGAGAAGAAGAAGGAGGAGACGAAGAACAGCAGTCCTTTAAGCTAGCTTGAGAATCAGCTAAGGATATGAAGTGTTAGCGACTTCATTTTCTTAACCTCGGCATATGAGCCATCCGCGGCCAGTGCTCTTCCCCGCCGTTTGATCTCTCCGCAGACAGTGTACGATCATAATCTAGAAAGATGATGACGAGGACGAAAAGAAGAAGAAGAAGAAGAAAAAGGAAAAGTAGGAAGGAGTAGAAATTATTGTATTAAGACCGGTGATTCCCGGGACATTCTCCCCGCGGACATTTCGCCCTTTGGACAATTCCCCCGGACTATTCCGCCGAGTGCTCTTAAAGGTATAGGCTATGTAGCGTAACGCAATCAAGGAAATCGGAATAAAGGAATTTCTCATAAGAATCAACAACATCTGAGATTTCGTCAGATCAGATCTGTGCTGGAGAAACTCTTCGATCTGTCTCTGTCCAACTGAAAAGAAAACATGAAATCTCATGAGATTTGTTTACGAAATAAATATTCAAAAATCGTTTCGACTTTTACACGAACCTTGACCTGGAACCGATTTTGACCTCGCCTGCCTTTCGATTTTATTTTGACTGAGCGCCTGTGAATTCGCTGATTCCCGCGACTTCGCTTCTTTTGGGCTGTGTAGAAATCTCGAGATTACGATTACGATTGTGCAACTTGATCTTCTGGTTACGATTTGGTTTTGGTGACCTAGACACTGGCTCGATAGGACTTATAAATTACAATTACAATTACAAATGTCCTTTACCGATCTATCTTTGAAAACATATAGCGATCTTAATTTAAAGTCCTTTACTGACTTGCCACTGCATTCGCCATTCAAGTTAAGCTCACGCATACATTATCCTGTTTTCCGATCCGTTGTTTATTTAAGGCAAGAAACTTCTTAATGTATATTTAATATTTATGCATATTACCATGAACACGCTATTATAAAGGCGTCTATGATCTTAGTAGATCTTTTGTCAACATAGGACCCTCCCTGTCGAATGCCCTTCCTTCCTCTCTACAGGTAATCTTACTTACTAGATCTCTTCATACATCCCTTTCCGTGTAGTGCTTGAAACCTTTTTCTTCTCTCGAGGCCTTCGCACTGGGAGCGCTACTAAATATAGCCTCAAAACGGCGCTATACAAGTCTCCAAATACGAACGATACGTTAAACTAAGAAAAAGCATAGGCGCCTGTATACAACATAGAAGCTCATATTTATGCATGTTGTCATGGAAACCATTATTGTACAAGCTGCTATGATATTACGCTAGACCATGAAGAAAGCATAGGCGCCTGTATAATGATAATATTATAGAAGCTCATGTTTATGCATATTGCCATGGAAACCATTATTGTACAAGCGTCTATGATATTACGCTTGACTATGAAGAAAGCATAGGCGCCTGTATAATAATGTATAAGCTCATGTTTATGCATATTATTGTACAAGCATCTATGATATTACGCTAGGATCTATATAGTATGCGTAGGCCTATACGAAAACAGAAATAGGTCGAGAACGAATGACGTAGACAATGACAAAATTGCAACGGGAGCTTTAATATTTATGCATATTATTGCAACGGGAGCTGGAATCGGTGGCCAATAAGAACCAGCAGAGTTCATCACGTGACGCGTTTCCGCGTTCGTTTACTGGTGATGGTGATTTGGCAAGTAGCCCAAGGGGAATCGAGTGTAGATTTCAAACTTTTAGGGGAATCGAGTGTAGATTTCAAACTTTTAGGGGAATCGAGTGTAGATTTCAAACTTTTAGGGGAATCGAGTGTAGATTTCAAACTTTTAGGGGAATCGAGTGTAGATTTCAAACTTTTAGGGGAATCGAGTGTAGGCCTAGATTTCAAACTTTTAGGGGAATCGAGTGTAAATTTCAAACTTTTTCAACGCAAGACACATCGCTAAAAATTATCATAATGAACCAAACAACAAATTGTTATTTCTGTATAAAACGCTTAGAAATATAGAAAACTGGGACAAATATTCGTCCCAGCATAAACCATATGTTTTAATTACACTAGATAGGCCTAATTTTAGCAATCAGTAATTTTTGGTGGCCGGATTAAAAAAAACAAGTCCCCCCGGCACTTCTATAGGCCTATCTAATGACCAAGCATCAATCGATGGCGCCGAGTAATTGCGAGTGAAGGACATGCTAGAGTCTCTACTCAGAGGTAGGAGGCTCGAACCCGTACTCTCTGCATAGCAAGGCGGACGGTGAACCAATCGGCTACCGGTTGTTGGTTTCATCAAGTGGTAGGGCCTATAAACGGCTATAGAGAGGGCGAATTACAAGTAAATCTAGACAACCCTTGGGAAGCAATTCCTTCTACGTGGCGGTAAACAATAGACTAACAAGTGTAGGCCTATATCAAAGTCGTCAGTGACTTATGTTTCCTGTCAGAAGCTCAATATTATATATACTATATATCACAAAGCAGGATTATACATCCGTTCTTTGGAACGGTGGTATTATAACGCATTTATTAAGCGCTATTATCTAATGACCAAGCGTCAATCGATGGCGCTGAGTAATTGTGTGTGAAGGACGTGCTAAAGGTCCCTACTCTTGGGTAGGAATCTCGAACCCGTACCCTCTGCATAACAATGCGGGCGGTGAACCAATCGGCCACCGGTTGTTGGTTTCATCAAGTGGTAGAGTGCCAATTACATGGTACATTGTCCCAACAGTCTTTATCTGCAGATGGTCGAGGGAATTCATATGGCGCCGTCACCATCCTTAATGAGCCAACAGCCAAGGACGCCTACTTTACGATACACGCTCATATCGAATATCTCCATCTCCCATCGAGATCACAAACTCCACATTTCTAAAGCGCCACTCGAAAGTTAAACGCAGGGCACCAGCTTATTCACGAGCGCTGCGTCAAGTCAAAGTGAATTGTCGACTATACGGAGGTAATACATCAAGGCATTACGTAACCTCGACGCTAGATACGGCCATCACCCCCACCAAAACTCGTCTACAATCGACAGTGCTTAAGCTCGATAACTCAGTCGATCATTGTGTTCTTTCTTATGTGTGACTCATTAATACATTATTAATTCTTTCTTTCACATATAGTTTCATTCATTCGTTTCGCCTTTCTTCAGATCAAATAAAGCATCGTATCAGCTCAGTTATTACCATTTGGTAATTTCATTATTTGTTTATTTAATCAAAGCATAATTATGAGCAAAGTCAGCCAATCTGAATCAGAGGAGAGGTAGAAGGTTCGCTAGAGGGTCTAGAACATTTTTGGAGAATGTTTGCCCAATAGAAATTCGCAAGTTTGGATTAAGGAAATGTCCATGGACCACGATGCAGCTACTGCTACTACTACCACCACTACTACCAGGCCTACTACTACTACTACTACTATTATTATTACTACTACTCCTACTCCTATTAATACGACTGCTAATAACAATAGCCTACTGCAACTTTAAGGTTAGACCTATTAACATTAATCTTGTTCTTGTTAATATACAGTTCATTGCAAGGCCAAAACCCGCAGAATCGTATATATAGGCCTATAAACGCACACAATTAATCTCGTAGCCAATACTTCGCTCCTGATCGTCGTCGTCGTCGTCATCATCATCATCATCATTTAAATATCTTGCAATGACTACGCCAATTAATAAATAATTCTATAAAACATAGACATATATCAATATTTATTTCCGGCGCCGGCGACTATTGTCGTTGCCATGGTAACGTCGCATATAACGCTGATGAGCGGCCTTTAGCCTTTCTTGCGATCTCGTTCTTCGGATTTGGTTTCGTGCTTTTCTCGAAGTTCTTTAGATAGCGGTTTGGATGTTGTATAAGCGTACTGTGATATAGTTCAATAGTTTGTTTTATTCCTCTCTTCTCCCTCTTTACAAGGATGTAACTGTTTACGTGATTCGCCTATTTACAAGGATTTTTTCGTAGTATTTGTGTTTACTACAACAGTTGGCCTAGCCAGCAACAGTAGCGTCTCTGTGGACTACCACCGCACACAGGATTATAAGATGCGTCGGATCCGTCGTAGTCTTAAAGGCCCATCGGGAGACCCGGTCAGTCCGTCGTCCGCAGAGCCAAATGTCGTTAATGTCTCATCAGAGGCAAGCGATCGAGGTGCTGCAGCGACCGGCTGCTGCAATGCGCTGAGGAAGCGCCTTTCAAAGGTTCGAGGTTCGAATCGCGTCCAGCCTAGCTCTGATGTTGTCGAGCGAGTCAATGAAGTCACAACGGCTGAGAAACCGTCAATTGACTCTTCTCCAACATCGAGCAACGGAACAAGCGCTGGGAGGACCAGCAGGTGGCCGAGGAGGCCGCGCATCCATAGAGCCGTAGCTGTTGAGGAAAACGTTGCCGCAGAATCAATGCCTGAGAAAGCATCCGGCAACTCACCTCCTCCAGCTACCGGCTCAACAACATCACAGGATGCACCGTGCCGCAGATGGTTCAGACGATGCTTCCGTATGGCACCGCCTGTAGCTGCCGTCGACCGTCTGCCGGTACCGATTATCAGGCGTCCACCAAAGCCTTCCCCTTCGCGGATGGATCTCACCAGTCCAGTCCCAGAGAGAGCGGCAGAGGAAGATCTGGACGACGTGAGTGCTGATGATGAAGAGCCTGGAGCGACATCTTCTGGTGCCACATCATCGCACTCGAGACCACAACCAACCATAGGTCTCGTGACTCGTGGAGTCGTAGATCCTGGTAAGCAGGAGGAAGAGGATGAGATGAGGGTCGACGAAGAGCCTGGAGACGATGCGTCTGCTGGATTCACAGGGTCACCCTCGAGACCAACACCAGTACTAGGTCTCTTGACTCTTGGAGTCGTTGATCCTCGTAGGCAGGAGGAGGAGGATGAAATGAGGGCTGAGGATGAACTGAGGGCTGACGAAGAGCTTGGAATTACAGCGTCACCCTCGAGACCAACACCAGTACTAGGTCTCCTGACTCTTGGAGTCGAATCGGGTAAGCAGGAGGAGAAGGAGGAGGAAGACGAGGAGGAGGAGCCTCGCATTGTTTCGATCACCAGGACAAGATCAGTGCTGAATTTAACTTCACAGCCAGTCAAAGCACTTGAAATGGAGGAGGAGGACGAGGAGGAGGAGGAGGAGGAGGAGGAGGAGAAGAAGAACATCAGCCTGAACGAAGAGATGATGGAACAGGCTCCAGCTGATGACGAGGACAATACATCAAGACCGAGCTCAGGGTCAAGGCTGTCTTGGTCTGAGAAGAACGAATACAAGACCATCCCAGCAAGGAAGAAGAACCGCGAAACTCCGCCAAGGCCCGAGGGACAAGAAACCGACGTCGCAGACTGCTGCTCATGCTTCCTAGGTCCGTTGAGAAGCCTGTTTCGCAGGGAATCACCTGATGGAGACAAGAAAGAGACCCTCATCGACCGTCGCAACGCTTCTGTTGCTGCATCCCGCCGCTCCGCCGTTACTCGTGCACGAATGACCCGATTTCTGAAGAAGGCGCGAGTTGAGCGGCAGTAGAGAGGCCACTGCTTGGGCGACCGTCTGCAGC
The DNA here is from genome assembly GCA_963556255.1 of Allolobophora icterica. Classification (NCBI taxonomy): domain Eukaryota; kingdom Metazoa; phylum Annelida; class Clitellata; order Crassiclitellata; family Lumbricidae; genus Allolobophora; species Allolobophora icterica. The sequence goes on from OY744606.1 coordinate 66,401,305, forward strand.
TCCTGCCTCGACATCTCTATGGCTGACTGCTTGTGTGACCATCTGCCACACCTCAGTGGGAGACTGATCGTTTTGCTCGACTACATCGCCTGCTACACTTCAAAAACCTATACAGAAATGGATAACGCATACTCCTCCCTCGTAAGCCTACAGTCGGGCATTAAAAAACAACTCTCATCGAATTCAGAGGATAAAGTCTTGCCAAGGATACTCCTCCCTCGTAAGCCTACAGTCGGGCATTAAAAAAACAACTCTCATCGAATTCAAAGGATAAAGTCTTGCCAATGATACTCCTCCCTCGTAAGCCTACAGTCGGGCATTAAAAAAAACTCTCATCGAATTCAGAGGATAAAATCTTGCCAAGGATACTCCTCCCTCGTAAGCCTACAGTCGGGCATTAAAAAAAACTCTCATCGAATTCAGAGGATAAAGTCTTGCCAAGGATACTCCTCCCTCGTAAGCCTACAGTCGGGCATTAAAAAAAACTCTCATCGAATTCAGAGGATAAAGTCTTGCCAAGGATACTCCTCCCTCGTAAGCCTACAGTCGGGCATTAAAAAAACTCTCATCGAATTCAGAGGATAAAGTCTTGCCAAGCACATGCTGCCCTCCTCCAGTAAACTCAGCAGTCGCGGACCACACACGAAATGAAAGCGGCAATACGCACTACAGTCGGGCATTAAAAAAACTCTCATCGAATTCAGAGGATAAAATCTTGCCAAGGATACTCCTCCCTCGTAAGCCTACAGTCGGGCATTAAAATACAGTCGGGCATGTAAACTCAGCAGTCGCGGACCACACACGAAATGAAAGCGGCAATACGCACTCCTCCCAGGAAAATCAACTCGACTCGACCACACAACAGAGGAAACGAAACTCGCAGAGCAACGAAAAATTCGTTATAACTCCGAAGAATAACAATCGCTCCTATTCCTGCAATCCGACAAAAAGACCAACTCTGCCGAGAGAAGCAGAATCGGAAACACGGAGCCTATATATACGGCTACACGACGGTCACTCACGAGCAGCCACACGATGCTCACTCACGAGCAGCCACACGATGCTCACTCACTCACAGCCGCACGATGCTCACTCACGAGCAGCCGCACGATGCTCACTCACGAGCAGCCACACGATGCTCACTCACGAGCAGCCACACGATGCTCACTCACGAGCAGCCACACGATGCTCACTCACGAGCAGCCACACGACGCTCACTCACAAGCAGCCACACGGTGCACTACTCCAGGAAGATGATCGCAACTCAGATGAATCCAGACGCTAAAATGTCAACGCGAAGGAACGACGAACGAACGAGATCCACTGGCCGTCAACACACGTACGGGTAAGACTCCTCATTTACCGACTAGGTGTGGATTGAGTGAACGGTTGTGCATATGTCAGTCATGGGATAAGAGGCTGCTGCATGAATGTTCTGGCCCATTTGGGGTTGTTATCTGCCTGATGAAATAGTTGAGCGGTTCTTCTGTGCGCAATCTCCACATTCCACTGCTCCTTTGTAAAGTATGGAAATGATTCCTGGGCGAATTTGGAAGCCTAATGCAGTTCATTTACGCCATAATAATATTATTCTGATTCAATTCGCTTGTCATGTTATGTTGACTAAGTGACACAGATATGTTGCTGTTAACTAAATGTGGTTTGACTTAAGTAAATATGCAGCTAGCCTATGAGTATGATGATCACACTGTTTTTTCAGTGTTGACTACAAAGCCCATCCAAACCTTCAACAGTTTAATCAAAGATCTTAGAGTCGTAGACTGGTTTAATGACGAGAATTGAAATTTGTAACTACTCTATCTATGGCACCTGTTTCAATTTTCTTATTTATATCAATGGTAGCGAAGCGGGAAAGCGGCCATACTATTTGTTTACGAGCATATAAGGCGGAATATCATTGCAGTGTTGTTATAATGTCGGTAATGAGTTATGATTGACAAGAAAAACACGATATTCGCGAAAAATCTCCTCCTAAAAAGAAGCTTTGCATCACAGCGTTCTTTCAGAAAATCATGGGTGGGGGTTGAGGGGGACGGGAGGGGTGTGCGTCCAATTTTTAAGCCTGTTCCAGAATGAGAACCACGGTGAAGCTTCCATGTTGCCTGGTGAATGTATGGGACTTGATTTCCCTTATGTTATGGCTTCTCTTCCAGTTGGGTCATGGTACAAAAGTCAATAAACCTTTGGGGTCTTCTGCAGAAAACGATGCTGTAATGTTTTATGAGGTTATGTATGAGCTTGTAGGCGCCTGTGAAGACGTAGTTGATACGTGTATACTTATGATCACTGTTACCACTGCATATCTAATGATGTTAGGTCGACTGTGTTTCATCTAATTGTATTACTACTCAGGTAGCAGGGTTTATGACCCCTTTTGGGCCTCTTGTATAGCCAGATTATGTTAACTGATTTTAAGCATTATATGTTTTGTTTATCCTTGCAATGTTTGGTCACCAAAATAAAAATACAATACAGTATGAAATAGTCATAATTGCACACTTGTATAAACTGGGGACAAAACATCATATCGTGCATTGCACTCCTGTAACCATATTTTAATTGCCAGTTTGTATGACTTGAGACTCTTGAGAAAAAAATTTTCATGTCACACTGATGTCAACATTAGAAATTTTCATAGAAAGCTGTTAAAAACTGTTCATTATAGTACATTGTTTTTGCTTTGTGTCTCTATCTAGCATACTGTGAGTCTAGAATACGAGATCTCAATAAAAAAATCGCCTGCAATGGACAGACAGCATCATTGACTTAGAAACATGTGGAGCAGACATGCAGAGTGCGAGATGATATTGTCTGCCAGAATCGTAACTGCTCGATCAACAAAGCCACGGAATTGCTTACAGCAACAGTGTGAACTCGCAAACTCAAGAACCAGAACATGTGTAACCCGGACAACTCAAGGGCCACAACACGTGTAACGGGAACAACTCAAGGGCCACAACACGTGTAACCGGAACAACTCAAGGGCCACAACTCGTGTAACCGGGACAACAGGAGTTTCGCGTGAGTGATGATGCTTTTCCTGTTTTGGAAAGTAATAAGGTGTCAGCAAATGTATAAACTGGGGACTGAATGGTACACTATGCAATGTACTGGCAGAGGATTACGGATTCTTGCGTTGGCGACTCAAGGGTGCAAAACACGTGTGTGTGTTTCAATGACATCATTCTGACTATGTGATATGTACGCTGATTCCATACGCACTATGAGAGCACTTCAGAAAATTTTTTAAGGTATGACAGATGATTTGTATGTGTTGCTAGTAAAAGATTTGCTGAGGGAGAGGAGAGCTTTAATCAATACTGATCAGAGAATTCATATCATGTTATTCACAGGAAGAAGAACAAGTCTTCAGTTGTTTGGGAAATGAGATGAGCAAAGGAGAGTAAATGTAAATGTAAATGAGATGAGCAAAGGAGAGTAAATGTAAATGAAATGAGCAAAGGAGAGTAAATGTAAATGTAAATGAGATGAGCAAAGGAGAGTAAATGTAAATGAAATGAGCAAAGGAGAGTAAATGTAAATGTAAATGAGATGAGCAAAGGAGAGTAAATGTAAATGTATATCTCCGAAATTTCTCAGCGCCACACAAAAGCCACGTCAGGGAGACCAGCTTATTCACCGGTGCTAATGTGTCGTAACACCACATTGTGGTTTTCTTAGCATATGAAATGTAATTTCTAAGTAGGTGAGACTTAAGTGTTTTGTTATTTTTTCAGAAACTGGTTGAAATCTTGTTGAAGTCAATTCCTGTTTCTTCTTCAACGTAATAGAGGCCATGCTGATCTGCTGCTGGACCTTTGCTACTGTATACCTATGAACTGGAGGTAATAGCTTTCTCTTCTGGCACTGACATTTTCTGGCATTGCTTTTTAGAGACCATAGACAGTGTATACTATGTATACAGCATCAAGGTATTTATTTGTTAGTGACAACACTGACTTGGGTCAGGAGCGCCTTTGGATTGTTGAGTGGTGCTTTATAAATGTTCATTTACAATTACGGGTCTCTGGTATACTTAAAAGATGTAATATCTAGATTCTAGAGAATTCATTAACTTTAACTAAGATTGTTATATAGCAAAACCAAGCAAGCATAGTTTCTTTGGTGCATTGTGAAAATGGCCATGGGCGTCTGCAAGAATTTTTAATGGGGGCAGAACATTTTTTAGGAGGGGCAACAAATTTTGGGAGGTGAGCAAAATGATGCTTTTGCATAGAAAAAATTTGCGTAGAAAAAAATGAAAATAAATGATGATCAAGGACTTTACCTAAATAATTAAGTGTTTCTTCGCATTGAAAATCGTGTTGGGACTGTTGTAATAATCATAATAATCAAAGGATTTTATTTTTATAAAATATTTGCAAAATCCAGGGCGGCGCAAATGTGCCCCCTCTGGACGCCCATGGGAATGGCAGTTCGTCACAGGTGGTCACTCCAAAGAGGAATATATTATGTTGTTGTTGTTTTTTAAATGTTACTATTGATGCTATTTACTGGCTAAACGGTAATGACGTGTCCTTCCACTGCTTCATACTGTAGTCCAAATACCAGTAGAAACTTTGAAAGTCTACAGCTGCACGATATCTTGCCCCACCTTTCTGCAGTCCATTCATCATCAGTTCTCCTCATCTTCTCTAGTCATGGACATTATTGCTCCAAAAACAGAAGGTGATGTTGATGAAATAGCTTAACATTTTGCAGATTGCATCGAACCTAGGGCTTACATTGTACAGGACTCTTGAAGATCAATCTTTGGTGATTGTTTCGTTTGAATTTGGCTGAACCTTGGCGTGGTTTTTGCATTTTAATAACTAGTGTTAATGCTCAGCGAATTTGACACAAATTACTTATCCAAATAATGTTTTCCTTCCATGGACTTAGCATAATTCTAAAATACATCTTTCTAAAGAAGGGAAACTAACTCTGAAATTCAAATCATGTGTTTTTGTTAAACGTTTAGGGTGGTTCTATACAGAACTTACACAAGATAGACTTTGGCAGTACAGCTACAATATCAAAACAGGAGCTGCCTACTCCAACTGCAAGCTCACAAATGCTAGCATCACCTTCACGACAGATGCACGCCATGGCAACTGCCTTCCAGTTGCGTTGCAAATTCTAGCTGCATCTAAGAAACGCCCTGCTCCACAGCCTCGTGGAGTTCTTCTGCCATTGACGACGCATAGTATCCGGTTGATTGGTTCAACCACCACCACCACGTTGTTTCACATCCATGGACAACAAGGAGTGGTGACAAAGACTCGTTTAGGTGTCTGGTATTATTCAACCTTCGCTAGGTGACGGAACTGGAGAAGTAGCAATCCAGCTGGTAAAACAAGAAACCTTCACAATGTGAAAAAAATTTGAAAACTGTGAAAAAGACAAGTGAAGAAAATGTGAAAGAGCCTTCACAGTGTGAGGGAATGGGAGATGTATCAATCCCTCTGACTAACGGAATTTAAATTCTCCAACGAGTTCACAGTCAAGCGGATTTGAAGAAAAAATGTTGCCCTCAGCCGTAGAAGAATCTAAAACAAATCCACTTTTCTAGTTGCTGAATCTCTTGATAAATCGGATTCAGCAGCATTGAATATGAGTGGAGGGGTAAGAGAAGGTGGAGGAAAATGCTTGTCTTCTGCCGTGGTGAATTCTGGCTCAACTGTACATTTTAATCCTGGTCTTCTACAAACGGCAGGAAAAACGGAGGCGAGCACCACCTCCACCAGGTATGTGGCTGGCATTTTGTTGCTTATCTTTCGATGTCTTTTCCTGTGATGTAATCTGGGTTGATTCTCTCCTGAATATCATGAGTGTTTTCTCAGAAAGAAAATTATAATATTAATGCCTTTTCCATTCTGATTTTGTGGTATGAATTTATTTTAATGTATGTGCATTTTTACTTATATTTAATTAAGTATTTATAGCATCATGAACTATTAAATGCTCTAGAACAGCGGTTACCAAACTTCTCTAGGTCGCGACCCACATCTGAATATTTTGGCAGTCTCGGGACCCACTGTGTAAAATTAAGCACTGTTTACTAAAATTTCCTTCGTAAATTGGTATTCAAATATGCGAATTTACGTACAGCGCTTAGAGATTTAAAGCATTAAAAGGAAGCGTCGGTTAAAGAACAGTTTACAAATTATTGCAATCCAGCTAGTTATAGCCTAATCATAACCAAGTGTTGTTGCTGCAAAAAAATATTTTCTCGAAAAATTTGGCGACCCACTTGCTAGAGCTTCGCGACCCACAGTTTGGGAAACTATGCCCTAGAAACCACTACAGCAATGTTGAAGATAGAGTGAGGATACATGACAATACATGTACATGCATTCTCATATGGGCTTCGTATGTCCTGCATATAAGTTTTGATGTCCCATCGGTTGATGCCTTGTGCATTAGATACCGGTGCAGTAGAAGTTACTAATTAATAATAATATTAATAATAATAATTTTAAAAATAATAATAATAAAGCCCTTATGAAACGATGCTATATAAATTTGCAATTATAATTATACCAGTACTTCACAGTACATACATGGATTCAGATGCCTAAAGACAAGAGATTTATTTCAGATAGGATCTGTCCGCAGATATGTGATAATGCTTTTGAATTTGTGTGTATATCAGATATGTCTGTCTGGGTGATTTACTTAGTTTCTTCTTTGCTGAGGTTTCTTCCACATCCAGTGTATCTCTCTTTTGCCAACAGTCGTACTATATGGGGGGGAGGGGGAGAAATGAGGAGGGCAGGAAAGCTTTTGAGTAGTGTCAGCTTTTTAGTAGTGTCAGCTTTTAAATTTAGTAAGTAGTGGATCGCTTTAGCTTAGGCTTGAATGAGTGGTGACTTGGAGTCCCTTACAAATGGATAACTTGTTTGTGGTCACGCTCAGGTGTAACAGTTTGCCTACAAAATGAAATAAGTTGATCACCACTGTTGGTTGGTATGCAAGCTATTGCATGAGCAGAGGATTCGCCTGACTGATATTATGTTATGTCTCTTTGCAGTCCAGTGTTCACAGTTCAGTACTAACTACCATGACTCTTAATTGAACTGTAATTTGTTCACATTACAGAACTAGTTATTGTGAATCTTGAACTGTACCGTTAGGCTTTTAATGGTGAATTTTGTGCACGTAGCTCTTATGATAACGGTGCAATATAAGTCATCTGGCCCAACGTTGAGGTCCCTCTGCCTGGAATGGTCGTCCCTCTCGACTACGAACTAAACTCATGATGGGAATCTCCCCAGCATCTACTCGCTTGCTCAAGACGTTTCTGTTTCCACGGGGCTCATGCACTGAGGGCGCCTCTGAATAGTTTATACTGCGAGAGGCACCTTATAAATTACTAGATACGACACGATAAATAGGAGTCATTTGATTAGAGCAGATAAGTCGAGCTGCGTGTTAATGGTGCATCTATAATTGTACATGATTCATTTGGCCGCTCTGTGTTGATTATCTGTTAACATTTTAACGATGAGAGTCTATGCTAAAAGTGACTGGAAAAGCATTGCAGCTTGTGGTTAAGATATTAAAGGTGCTCTAGGCTTTTAAGTGTCTTGGCGGCTTATCCAGGGACTTGAAATTCACTGCCTGTTTCTGTCTGATCACCAGGTGTAGGATGTTTAGACTTGAAACTTGCAATCATAATCTTGAGGTTTCTACCATGTCCAAGTGATGTATGTTACAAGACTTCTTCATAGGCATTCAGTCATAAGAAATAAAATTGGTAGGCAGGTAAGGTGAGTTCCAGGTCGAGATCCAAAGGTCAGGCAGGTAGATAGCAAGTCGGACGACCACAGATGTTGTCCACCAGCTTGCCATCCACTGTTACCCAACTCCTGTTCTTGCAGATTTCAGCTGGACCTTTCCTGTGAATTGCGATTGCTGACAGTTACTAATATTGCATACCAATGCATGTTGTTTTTGCAGGTAAGAGAGACTGGTAACTTCAGTTTCAGTGATGGTTTTCGGATTGTCAACTATGCCAAGTTCTGCAAAAAAAAATTGCTCCATTGTATGCAGGACAGGACTGTTGTTGAATGTCGAAACAGTGCTATCTACTGTCATGTGTAAGTACTTGACAGTATAAGAGTATAGGAGACCATTGCATTATTTATACATTTCCATGCAATAATGATATACACGAGATGTTTATGTCGATTTCACACAGTGTTTTTGCATATCTTATGCCAGAATGTTTTTTAAAGTTATTTATCAGTATTAATTGGATACTTATAATTTTGTAATTTATACCTTCAAATGGGCTTTAATTATACCTTGGGATTTAATTATACCTTTGGATTTTAATTATACCTTGGGTTTGAATTATACCTTTGGGTTTTAATTATACGTTTCGATTTTAATTGTACATTTGGTTTTAATTATACCTTGGGTTGTAATTATACCTTTGGATTTTAATTATTATACCTTGGTTTTAATTGTACCTTTGTTAATTATGCCTTGGGTTTTACCACGCTCTTTACATTTGCTGGTGACTGGTTTTAGGTGTAGCAATGTTTCACAAGTGGTAGTACGAATGCTGACCATGCTTGACCGAGCATCAAGAGATGTACCTCATCGCATGTGCTTCCCTACACGTGACTTCTCGGCCGCATCCGTCTTTGTCGTCACCTGGGAGAACATGATGCCGTATCTTTGCAACATCTTCCAAGGAGCATATAGTGACACAGGTAGGAATTTCTCTGTCTGCTCTAAATTAAGTTGATGCCATTGCTTGTTTCAACAAAGGCATTTTTCAGTGGTTGAGGTGTAAACATGGTAACATCAATCCAAAAGTCTTTAGGGTCTAATCTGGAAACTTCTCTTTTTCTGCTGTCATAATAAACAAATCATCTACTGATAGCAGTAAGTAACATACTGATAGTAGTAAGTAACATAAAGTAAAGCCCCTTGTCCCATGAGGAAAGTAGGGGAGTTACTCATTTCCTGTGCTTTGGCCTTTACACAGATATCAAGGTCGCATCTGTTGTCCAATAATAACACTGCTTTCTTCCGTTTCCTAGGTTACCCACGAGTCAGTCAGTCGTTCAGCAGCCATGTCAGATGCAGCATCAGCACCGCTTGCAGATGCTTCAGGCGCCACAGACACCCAGTCGGCGGCCGCACCCAAGAGCCTGGTGAAAAAACAGCAGCCAAAGAAAGCAACGACTGCATAGAATAGCTCCTCAGCAGTAAAGAAGACACCAGCAGATCATCCCAATACAGCGAGATGATCTGGGTGGCACTGACGACGTTGAAAGAAAGGCCATCCTCAAATACATTCTCAAGAACAGCAAGGTTGGCACTGATGAACACGTTGTCAGTTAGCACCTCAAGATGGCCCTGCGCAACGGAGTCAAGGATGACAGCCTCCAGCAGTCTAAGGGTTCCGGCACGTCTGGCAGCTTCCTGCTCAGTGCCACCGCCGTCGAACAGGCCAAGAAGAAGGACAAGAAACCCAAAGTGCCGGTGGCAAAGACAAAGAATGCCGTCACCAAGAAGAAGACAAGGAACAAGTCTGCAACCGGTGGGGCCAAGAAAGCAGCAGCCACTCCAGCTAAAAAGCCAACGACTGTAGCAGCTAAAAACGTAGCCCCAAGCAATCCAAGGGTTCCGGCGCATCCAGCAGCTTCTGCCTCAGTGCCGCAGCCATCAAACAGGCCAAGAAGAAGGACAAGAAGCCCAAAGCACCGGCAGCAAAGATGAAGAATGACGTCACCAAGAAAAAGGTGACAAACTAGCCTGCAACTGGTGGGGCAAAGAAACCGGCAGCCACTCCAGTTAAAAGGCGACGACTGCATCAGGAAAAAAAACTTCGCCCAAGAAGGCGAGAAAACCAGCCTCGGCAGTCGCCAGCAAGAAGACTAAAGTGGTCAAGGCAATCAAATCCATCAACAAGGCCAAGGCCGACAAACTCACAAAGGTTGCCAAGGCCACCGCCCAGGAAGGTAAAAAAAACAGCATCGGCAGTCGCCAGCAAGAAGACTAATGTGGTCAAGGCAATCAAATCCATCAACAAGGCCAAGGCCGACAAACTCACAAAGGTTGCCAAGGCCACCACCCAGGAAGGTAAAAAAAACAGCATCGGCAGTCGCCAGCAAGAAGACTAATGTGGTCAAGGCAATCAAATCCATCAACAAGGCCAAGGCCGACAAACCTGCAAAGAAGGTTGCCAAGGCTACCGCCCAGGAAAGAAAAAAAAACAGCATCGGCAGTCGCCAGCATGAAGACTAAAGCTTTCAAGGCAATCAAATCCGTCAGCAAGGCTGACAAAGCCGCAAAGAAGGTTGCCAAGGCCACCGCCCAGAAAAGTAAAAAAAAACAGCATCGGCAGTCGCCAGCAAGAAGATTAAAGAAGTCAAGGCAATCAAGCCTGTCAACAAGGCCAAGGCCGACAAACCCGCAAAGAAGGTTGCCAAAGGCAACCACCCAGGAAAGTCAAAGAAGGTAAAAGATGGTTTTATGCTTCTGTGGTGCGTTTCATTAGGCTTTCTGATGCATGCATATATACAATACATACTTCATTAGACTACAATTTTTGTATAATCTGGCTACTGAATGGTTTACTATGCAATGAACTGGCAGTGGATTATGGATTCTTGCCTTGGTGGCTCAAGGGCACAAAACACGTGTGTGTGTGTGTGTTTCGATGACATCTGACTATGTGATATTTACTGATTTCACGTGCACTATTAAGAGCGTTTAATTTTACATAATTATGTCATTGTCATGACATGTGGAAATGATTGTCTGCTGCTAATTCTAATTCTAATTGATTAGCTACAAGATTTTGCTAATTCTGGTTTACTCCCCAGCCTTCCAAGCTTATGCTGATATCTATTTATGCTGCTTGATGACAGATGGACATGTATGTGGACGACTTATCCAGAGTCTTTATATGGAGTCAAACCCACAGCCGCATGATCACTAACCAAGCACATTACCAACATATATATATATATATATATATATATATATATATATATATATATATATATATATATATATATATATATATATATATATATATATATATATATATAGATGACAATGGTTGCTTAAAAATGAAACTGCAGTTGTAATTTGTTGGACAGAGCTGAGATGTAAGAAACTGTTAGAGCTGATAGGCAAGCTCCATTATAGCCTTTGAGTGGGAGTTTCTGAGTCCTTTGTATTTCAAACAGACTTGTTTTGTAACATAAGCCGAGTTGCTGTACATAGTCAAGTTGGCTACAAACCAGGGCATTAGCATATGAAACGAGAAAGGTGAGGCATATGAGGTTTGAAAACGAGCTAATTTACATGTGGCGTGATATCCCGTGAATATGATATGAGGTAGATGTGATAGCATAAATTCCACAATTCATGCTTAAATTGCATGCTGGCTCAGTCTGCGAGTGACCGCCTAGATGAACAGAAACAAGGTGATCCAATTTGTTCGGTTGTTGACTGATTTCCAGAGGGAAAACTTAGTCTGAGTGAGTTTCAGGAAGATCTTAAATGCAAACAGATGCACTCAGAAACTGCCTTGAACTGCACGGTTTAATAGAAAACTTCCACCGTTACTCCAGAATTTAATTGTCGTGAAAGGTCAGATTTTTATTTTCCAGCAAACGACTGAAAGACTGACAAATAGGCCGTGACATAACTGAACACTTCTGAGTAGATATCTCAAGGTGTACTATATAAATACTCTGAACAAATAAATAAATGAGTGAGTAAATGAAATAATGAATAACATGAGATTATTTCTTAATGAAACAGGGCGGTGCCTACCAGCGGGTCGTCATTTCTCACGTGGCCAGTTCATTTACTCCGAGGCCAGTGTCAAATGCCAGGTACCTTGTGTCCACTCTGACAAACAAGGTCAATGTATCAGCAGTGTCTCCAGTCAGGAACCAGCGCAATGGACCACTTCGAAAATGTTCTCTGAAGCTCGAGTAAGTGATTACTTCACCATGTGAAGATTGCGCCGTCTGCTTCGGCTGTTCTGCGGCTCTATATGAATCGTCTTATTATTATTATGATTACTGTTACATTATAACTAAATCAGTTTGCACTGCAGTTGTTCTCAGATGTAATTGTTCACAGGTCTGTCAGAGAGAGAGAGAGTGCGTGGTTATTTTGGATTAAAGCTAGAGTCGACTTTTTTTCGCTTATGGAAACTGATTGTCTGGTGCTGTCTTTGAATATGATGAAGCAACTTGGAACGCATATAGTTATCTAAGAAATATAAAGAAGAGTATTGTATGACATTTTGGAAATGCATGCTCATTAGAGTCAAATGAAACAATAACGTTTTATGTAACGTTTTATGTGACTTTTTGTAACATTTTTATGTGACGCTGCAGTTTCACGATGCGACTGACAGTCGCCTGGTGCAGCAACGTCTTCAACATGACGAGATACCTTACTGTCACCTACGCCAATCAGGCCAATCTAACCATCGACCAGCCCACTCTCACAGTGGGCATCGCAAATGGACCTAACCAGACGATGTCCTTCAACTAAGCCATGACCTTTGACACCTTCCACACAACTAGATTCAACGGAGCGTGGCTCTGCAAGAGGAGCAGCGAGGCATGGCCGTCGAGTCCAAGGTGGCCCGTGCTCTACAGGCGGTTCAACGCATCTAGCAGCAGCAGGAGTGGATGGACCGGGGCACGGCCTACTTCCAGGAGGATACTGACTACGTCTTCCAGCTGCGAGTGATCAAGGACAAGCGGAATGTGTCCGCAGAAATGGAGCTTTCTGTCGCTCTCGCAGCACCGCCCATTCTCGAGATTACGTAAGCATATTCAGAAAGAGGTAAACAGGGATACAGAGACAGGCAGAGCTAGCTACAGAGATAGACAGAGACACAGACAGAGACAGACGCACGTGCACAGACATGACCACAGGGAAAAGACAGACACATAGACATCCTCGGAGACAGTCAGACTTGTTGAGCAAACAGCTGCTTGTCAGGCTTGCAAGTAAGTAAGTCAAAAGAACTTGTGGTTCTTTGTAGAACTGGTTTTGATTTTTTAAAGAAAATATGACCAAGAAATTAAGCAGGACTGGTGGCTAGCATTCATGTTGCAGGCAGCCATTGCGTCTGGTCATACAGAGAGTTCATTTCTATGCATTGTGAATGCATTTTAAATAATTTACAATAGTGTAATGTAGGCCTATTGGTTGTGTAGCAAAAGCACATTATCTGGGACACAGTAGCTGATTGGTTAGAAGACTCGCCTTGTAATATGAAGAGTACGGGTTCGAGTCTCCAAAGAGATGGTTAATGTGTAGGAATCTCGAATAAGTCCTTCACTTACAATTGCTCAGCACCATCGATTGTTGCTTGGTCATTTGATAGTGGATATTAATAAACGTGTAATATAATAATAGCATCAGTTAGGAAATGTATCTTATTCCGAATTTTGCTTGTGTGTTAAATGTATTTTCTTCATTAGTTGTTGTGTTTCAACTGATTTTGACATGCATTTGGTGCAAACTGAACAACTTCAAGATCAACTGTGATTTCAGAGTCGTCTATTTGAAAACCTGTGATCCTGTAGATCTCATGTTGATCGACGTGTAATAAAGCTAAACCATTTTTATTTCAGCCATGCACAAGACAACGTCGGCTGTCCTTCTTCTCTTGGGCAACATGCAGTTCCCAAAACAAAAGATACATGACGAGGCTACTGGAAAAAAAAACCCAGGTCACAATAAAAAAAAAACGTAGACCAGGCCACACTGAAAATAAAAATAGGCCACACTCAAGAAAAAAAGAAAGCTCAGGCCACAGTCAAGAAAAAAAAAGAAAGACGAGGCCACACTCAAAAAAGAGTGTGGCCTGGATGTCCCAGGATGGCAGTCAGCATTTCAGTCGCATCTCACAGTGAACTACGAGCCCATCAGAAGGGCCAGAGGATCACCCGATGCCCTGGGGAAACGCCCAATCCTGGTTACGCCCCCGCAGCCACAACACTCGGGTAAGATAGTTTCTCATGACGCTCCAGACCTGTCAGAGGAGAAAGGCAGGTACCCGATCAGTCAGGGAGTTTTTGGTGCTATGGACACTCCAGTCAATTCGTTCCTCTTTGAGGACGTTGTCCAACCATATGTCCACTACCTGTTGTGTGGCATTTGCAGGCGATGGAGGGCTACGTACGTCGTGATGCATCAGGGGCTCCTCACAGATGACTCCACGTCCTATAAACGGCTCCTGCAGAACAATGATCGATTCAAATACCGTCAGGGGCTCCTCACAGACGACTCCACGTCCTATAAACGGCTCCTGCAGAACAATGATCGATTCAAATACCGTCAGGGGCTCCTCACAGACGACTCCACGTCCTATAAACGGCTCCTGCAGAACAATGATCGATTCAAATACTGTCAGGGGCTCCTCACAGACGACTCCACGTCCTATAAACGGCTCCTGCAGAACAATGATAGATCCAAATACCGTCACTCGACCTGCGCCCGCGTCCACTACATGTACCGCAAGGGCGACTTGTACGTTCGGTCTGGTCAGCTCTATGACCGCTTCTACCCGATGGACATCTGGGAGTTGGATGACCCATTCGGACGACTGGCCAGATACGCAGACCGGTTCCGACATTCAACGAACTGGTTCCAAATATAGGTCATATGATCTGGATCGACGGAGGGAAGATGGATTATCTGTTCTACCTGAGCCTACCGAGTCTGCTTTACGTGGCCAAGATGGATGTTGTCTACATTCACGGTGAGGCCGAACCAGCAGGCGAATATTGGCGTGAAATCAATACAGTGGAACAGACAAAAAATCAAGTCAAATCATCTACAGGACACCTCCTTTGCAGGTAAGCGGATTCAGGTAACCTCCTTTGCAGGTAAGCGGATTCAGGTCAAAAAGGTAGACAATTGTTAGCCCAGGGGCCTAATTTACGTTGACGCAACATCAGTAAGTAAGTAAGTATATTCTTTATTCTACCAGTTGCTAACCGCACCTTGGTTTACAAAAAATACTCGGCACGAGCAAGCTAACAGTCCTTTTGGTTCTGTTTAAATTGTTCACCTGCAGATTGACAGAAAAGTCATTGACTAATTATACTAGAAACACAGTAAATCATTCTATTAATAAAAAAATTTATACCTTACAGCTCATATGCAGGGTCAATGTGTGCTCATTCTTTTATCACTCAGGAATTACAGAATTTGACAGTTTTAATATTCTCTTTTGCTGTGGGTGAGCTAGGAGCATTTCTGACTAGAAACATGGAATTGAGACATCAAAGTATACTGACTGATGGCTGTCATGTCTGGTTCATGTAGACAGGTTTTGGCTGTGCTGTTGAACAGTGATTATACTATGACTACTTGTCACTACTTTGATTTCACCGTGTTTCCATTGTTTAAAGCACAAATTTTAATGCAAAATACTGTGTCATTGCCATGTAAGTTTTTATATTTTTTGATGTTTCCATTTTATGTGTCATTTATATTTTTGAAGATTGCTGAAGATGCGTACTGTAAGAAACCTGCTCCTCCGACTCTATATGCAATGCCCACTGCTCAGGAGCCAGACTAAGTGAGTGGACCTTCAGCAGCAGCAACTACAGCATCTTCACCTGAGGACCAAGCGTTTAAAATTCATCCACCAGATTGCAATGCTGCTTTGGTATACATCGATACGAGGTATTCTTTGGCTTAATAATGCCCCACTTCTTACCAAATAGACCGTAGTGCCACTTACAGCATGTATATAAGTATGTATGTACAGTGTGAGAATTGTAGAAAAAAGACTGAAGGGTTAGACTTTGATGAGTTTGATTCGTGTGGAGTTGGATATTTTATCCGTGTTTTGCAAACTGGGAAAATTAAAAAATGCAATAGAATGCTTACACTCCTTAAATTGATGACATCACCAAATTTATTAATATACAATTAGTATACAATTCACATGGTCACGAATCTCACAATAAACCAGAGCATCACTTTATTAGTAACCCACAAAGTGAATTGCATGATGTAATCACACTAGCACGACTGAGGGGTTGGAAACGACCTCCCCCTGGGGTGTGAAATGAAGTCTTAACTGTGGGGGTCCTAAGAAAGACTAGGGGGTTGAACCACCAAACCTCCCCCCCCCGACAATTCTAACCCGGTGTATGTATATATGTATGTATCTGGCTATTTATGTAGTGCCTTTTAAGAATCTCACAGGGGCATGTGTAGTAGAGGCACAGTTCTAGGTAGGTGGCTTATAAGTATTTAATCTTGTTTCTTTGATTCTCATTCTTTTTTCCCTTCACACAACAGGTACAGTTGGAGTGGCAATGATAACAGAGAACACTTTGTCAAAAGTGTTTCTAACGTATTAGGAAATTTTAAGAGATCTATCGAGGTTTTCAATTACTACCAAAATGGCCCTAGGAATACCTGTCAGTATGCTAAACTTGATGAAGTGCATGTTAAGTTTGTAATAAATTTACATTTTCCTTACCTGTTCTCAGATTAACTTGGATGTGTAATAACGCCGCTGAGCTGAACTGGATTAGAAATTAACTACAGCTACATTATGTCTTGCTGTCCAACTGTTGTTTAAAATGAGCCAGCCTTATGATGTGTGATATAACATAATAAACTTTTGACTTAATGAGAGTTAATTTTCTGTGTTAGCTTTGGATGACTTTAGTAATCACACTGCAAGTAGCCTAAGCCGAGCTTTTGATTGATTGATTTGATTAAATTTTTGTTTATTGAAAACAATGTGATTACTAAAGTCATCTGATAAAGGCAGAAACAACATTTGACGCCAGACAAATCAAATTATGACAGTTTCGCATATAGCATATCAAGTGCTGGCGTCAAATGTTGTTTGTAATTGATTTGAGATTTTTTGTGGTGGGAAGACTGCTTTGTCATAAAACCTGTTTCTTGTAGGGTGTACCGAATATTCGCTTCGGGGCCGAATAGCGGACCAAATAGCTATTCGGTATTCGGCCGAATAGTAGCGGTCGAACTGAATACAAATAGTGGTCATGGAACGATTGGTGTTCTTGAAAGCGTTAACTGAGCTGTAAGTGACAATTTCTAAGTTTAGTTAAATTAGTTCCATTCCTAGTTTACACAGACTGGCAGAAGGATGCAAAAATTAAATGTAGTTAACTGTTTACTTTTAGTTTATGTATTAAATTTACTGAATTGAAACTTTTGCTTACATTTGAAATTTTGACTGTTGTCGGTAGACCTATTTTGTACACTATTCGTATTTGGCCGAATAGTTTGTGCAATTATTGGTATTCGACCGAATATTATATTCGGTACAGCCCTAGTATCGTGGACTGTCATTTCTCTTTTTTATTGATCTATGTGTTATCATTTAATGTAGTAAGCCAATGATGGACCTGTTGATAATGATTTGTGGACAGAGCACTGCAACTTAGCCCAGTGGAGCACAGTCTGCAGGCAATCGTCTGCATTGGCTTTGGATGTCATCAGAATCCGTCATCACTCGGAGCCAGGACATTTGGACTGGTATAATAAAAAAAATCCAAGGGAGAAAATATCAACTTCTCCGAATCCGTCATCGCTAAGAGCCAGGGCAATGAGACTGCAACTTAGCAACAGAGCGCTGCAACTTAGCCCAGTGGAGCACAGTCTGCAGGCAATCGTCTGCATTGGCTTTGGATGTCATCAGAATCCGTCATCACTCGGAGCCAGGACATTTGTGGACTGGTATAATAAAAAAAATCCGAGGAAGAAAATTTCAACTGTTCAGAATCTGTCATCACTTGGAGCCAGGACATTTGTGGACTGGTATAATAAAAAAAATCCAAGGGAGAAAATTTCAACTTCTCCGAATCCGTCATCGCCAAGAGCCAGGGCAATGAGACTGATAAAGGCAGACTCAAGTCGTCAACCCAACAACCATTTGAAGTAAGAAAGTTTCATTTCAGTAGGTTGGTTCCCACTTTATGAAGTCTGAATTCTTTTATACCAAGTTCAAGATGAGTTTATAAATTAAAAACATGAATTGATTTGGTATCAGATAAAAGTATTTATGCCACCAGCAAGTGGTTAATATATCGGTAAAATTTTAATTTGAGTTTGTGAAAAGGTTAACTTACAATGCCCCTAGGAACACCACAAGACTACAGTTAAAATTCTCCTCTATATGGAATTCTTTAATTCATTCAGGGCATTCATGTAGCACTTCTTCAAATGTCTCCTCATATGCATTCACTTGCAGGCCAGTTATTTTTAGCCCCATTCTATTCCCAGCCAGATTTTGGGTTTTTTAGTCCATTTCACCAGCAATGTGACCAGAAAACAGATTTGCCCATCAGTGTAGGGCAGGTTACAGGAGAAGCTACCAGGAAATGTGAGAAGAATTTTGCTGTTGATTTTCTACTTGTGGCTCAAAAGCCAAGTTGTTCAGTTTAACCGCTGTATGCTGATTTGGAAAAGTTACCATTTGTTGATAATCTAAGTAATGTGTGTACCCTCTTCCCAGATGAGCAGCTTGTTAGAGATGTGACTTGGTAAAAGCTGATGTTATATCCCATAAATAGTAAAGAAGGATAAAAATTTGGTCACTTCATGTCTAATTTACCAATTTTTCATTTTTTAAGCAGTTTTGTGAATGTTACAGAGAACTGGCCTCTGTGGTTTTGAAATTTTATTTGTACAATGTAAACTTTATGTTTTGTATAACTGTCTTGTTCACAAGTTGATGCTGTGCTTTTTGTCAGGAGGACTTTGTCAAAGAGGATTTTCGGCCGGCAGTGATAATGATGACGGCTTATTCTTTGAGGATGATTCAAAATCAGGTCAGAAACCAGCTTGGGGCAATGTCATGGAAGAAAGCATACAGAATAAAGAAGCAGCAAAGGAGAGAAGAGATCAGACCAAAGACACTGAAATCAAAATAAGAAGGCAGATACAGAGAGCAGAAGAGAGAAAATCACAACTGCTGAGTTCAACCGGACTGATACGAAGACTATGCCAAGTTTGCTCAGAGCGGAACTCTGTTTTCCTGAAAAAAAAGTTAAAGGATGAGTTCAATTCGTAGTGGGTAGAAAAGATGATCCAATGGGCAGTGACAGGTCAAAAGGTGGTCGGGGTCGAGGAAAGATTGAATTCTACAGAAGTGGGCCAAGTGGGAGAGGTCCGGGCAGAGAAGATGTAGCACCAACATGTGGAGGGGTGTTGGTTGAAAGGACAAACTCGAAATCTGAAAAGGAGCCTAAAAAGATGATTGGTCTAAGTGCAGAGAAAGATGTAAAACGAGAAAAACACAATCCTTGGTCACAGCGAAAAGAAATGGAAAAAGAGCAACATGTCAAACGTATGGCGTTCAGCCGATGCCATGGACCCAGTCAATACAGGTTCGTTTAGTGTCTGGCATAACAGCAGTTTAGACGCTAAAAAGAATGTGTCAGAATGTGTGGCACAATAAGAAAATGGAGTCGGTGTGATGAAAAACACGTTCAGCCAATGTCACGGACCCAGTCAATACAGGTTCGTTTAGTGTCTGGCATAACAGCAGTTTAGACGCTAAACAGAATAAGTCTCAGAATGTGTGGCACAATAAGAAAATGGAGTCGATAGGTGATGAAAAACAGAATAACGCCTGGCCAGGCAGGAACACTAAACGGGATAAAGAGGCACAGGAGAATACTTGACCAGAGAGCGGCACAGAAGTGATCAAGCCATGCATTAACGAACCTACTGCGCTGCTTGCCGAACATCCCAAAGAGACCAGTTGAAAAGACTGAAATATTGAACAGCCTGTAGAGGAAGCTAAATATCTGGAAAAATCCAACAAGTGGTGTTACAAAAGAGAAATCTCAGAGTGGCAAAACATCAAGATTTAACAGCCGTCCGTTAAGTCCGATCTGCCAAGACAGGAGCCTGAGAATGTTTGGCTTAAGAGGAGTGCTGCAGAAATGAATTTGCAGAGAAGGAACGCCGAGAGCCAGCAGAACAGCCAGAACCTGCAGATTGGCCGTGATCATGACGATAGCCATCAGAGAGAGTACAACAGGAGCAACTCACGGAAACAAGCGGGGCATGATTTGAAGAGACAGGACAATATGGACAACACGGGCAACAGAAGAAACGGAGACAACGACCGGCGGAAAAAGGATTCGCAGTTGCACCGGCGACAGTCGAGAGACAACACTTCGTCAGCTTGGGCCCAGCAGCAACGGCCTAGGTATGGTGGACGGTACGAAAGAGAGGGAAGCCATTGCGACAGGAGCAGTGAACCACCAGGTTCAAACATCCAGGCGGAGTTGCATTCAGATGGACAGCTGCATCTATCAAGGGATGATCTCGCAGAGGCGAGAGAACACGGATGAAGGTGTCATGGAAAGGCTGAAACCCCAGGATGAGAACGGAAAGGCAGAAGATAAAGGTGGTTATAAAGAAACAATTCAGAATAATAACGAGAACCTGGGCAACGATGACAGAAGACATGGTGGCAACAGGCCTCGAAACGAATACAGAAGCAACAGAGGAGCTAGCGGCCGCCCTAGAAGAGATGCCCGATACTGGCAGGAATCCTCTCAGTCAGACGTACTGTACTGTCTGGTAGAAGAGATGGCATGTGGTTAGAGAAACAGGTTGATGAAGAAAACCCTGATGTGGAAAGACGATACCACAGAGAACGCAGAGACGGGGATTCTAGAAGAAATCTAGGCCCTGGAATCGTGGGCTCCTATCACCGTTCTTTAGGACACAGTGATCCTGTTCGACGAGGAAGGGGACAAGGAAGAGGAGGTATGTTGATCACAAGTTTTAATCGTATCCTGTAACGTTGAGTTGAAAGCAATATGAAATAAATAATTGTGAATGAGTAAGGGAGAACAGTGATGATATGCTGGTGGAAGAATAACCATGCTGACACGGCCAAAACAGCAAAACACAGCGTTGTGCATTTGTTAATTTTAACAGAACCATGGTGTGGCCTTGTTATGATAGGTTGCAGTCAGTATGCCTTCTTTTAAAAATATGTTTGGAAAATCGATTTTAGTCACTTTCAAATGTGGAAATAGGACAAGTGCGTTCTGAAAACATACTTATTGGTACAGAAAAAATTATAGATTTGTATAGACCCAGAGGAAATAGTGAAATAGCTGTAAAACAATTCTTGGGCTCTTTTATACAGACTTGTTTTCATTTGTAATAGGTAATCACCGTCGCGCTGAAGATGAGAACTACAGGTATTCTGCTGAGAACTCTGAAGCAAATGCTGAAGAAGATGGCCAGGAACAGCAGGCAACTGGACGTGAAGGAGGGCGCCAAAGACCAAACAGGAGAAGGTATGGTGTTTCATTATTAATTACAGTGAAATTTGTTTGAGCCACATTTGCCAAGATTTTTCAGCCATTATGTGCAGTGTATTTCATCTGTTTATTATTATATGCAGCCCAAGTTTTATGATTGTCACTGGCTATTTTTATTGGAAAATACGAAACTGTTCTGGGTCTTTTTTGTGAAGTTCTTTATATTTCACATGGTAACACAAACTGTGTAATTTCTTCGACTGAAAGGCTGCATTTTATTTTGCTGCCAACGAAGGTTTGGGAGACTGGATCATGGAAGAATACAGTCTTACCCTGGAAGTCGGTCACAGGGTACAGTTGGAGATAGCAGTCCACATCGTGGCGGCAGAGGACATACCACCAGTGGTTCTTCGAGTCATCATACTAAACAAATACCACCTCTGATGGAGCAGAATTCATCTGACCTTGGGAATGAGGAGAAAGATGCTCGGAGCCTGCTCAACTAGCTGGTTAAAAAAAAAGTCCAGGAGGGATATTTGTCGCTCGGAGCCAGTTAAATTCACCTGGTTAAAAAAAAAAGTCCGGGAGTGACATTCGTCAATCGGAGCCAGTTAAATAAACCTGGGTTTAAAAAAAAGTCCGAAAAGACACTCGTCGCTTGGAGCCAGCTCAACTGAGCTCGTGAAAAGAAAAAGTCCAAGAAAGACACTTGTCACTCGGAGCCAGTTCAATTGAACTAGTGAAAAGAAAAAGTCCGAGAAAGACGCTGGTCGCTCGGAGCCAGTTCAATTGAGCTCGTGAAAAGAAAAAGTCCGAGACAGACAAACTCAAGTTGTCGACCCAGCAGCCATTTGAGGTAAGAAAACAGCCGTTTCATTTCAGTAGATTTGGTTTCCACTTTATGAAGTCTGAATTCTTCTTTACCAAGTTCAAGATGAGTTTATAAATTAAAAACATGAATTAAACTTGTATCAGGCAACAGCTTTTATGCAACCAGCAAGTGTTTAATATATCGGTATATTTTAATTTGAGTCTGTGAAAAGATTAACTTACAATGCATCTAGGAAGGCCACAAGACTACAGTTAAAATGCTTCTCAATATGGAATTCTTTAATTCATTCAGGGCATTCATGTAGCACTTCTTCAAATGTCTCCTCATATGCATTCACTTCCAGCCCATCCCCACGGGCAAAAGAGTGTTGAATGTTGATAAAAAGTAGTATCCCTAACCATAAGAACATCTTGAGGGGGGCTATTTCTGGTAGATGGCCCAACGACCCAAAAAGTAGGATTCTGCTTCATTGTTGAATTGTCTGCCTAAGCAAGAAGAATATGAATTGGGAATTCAGCTGTTCGTGCGTCTGTTGTGCGTCACAGAGAATATGAATTTGGAATTCAGCTAAAATGTGTTCTTGTTTCTGGTAGATGGCCCAACGACCCGAAAGTAGGATTCTGCTTCATTGTTGAATTGTCTGCCTAAGGAAGAAGGAAGACTAGACTAAAACCTGTTCTATTTGGCCGTGCTGGAGTTGGGAGCACCTCTGAGAAGCTCCCTTGAAGAGGTGCTATATAAATACTCGAATGAATGAATGAATGAAAAGAATATGAATTTGGAATTCAGCTAAAATGTGTTTTGTTTTTGTTGTGCGTCACAGAGAACTTTGTTTTTCAAACCAAATTTGTAATGTTGCATTTTATCTTAGGATTACCCAGCGACTGATTGTCATGTCAGTCTGCCGAACAATCAGAAATATGTGATGCGCGTTAAGACAGAAATCCTTCTGTCAGAAGCATTCAAGTTGGCCACTGCTCACAAGGGTCTTGATCCACAAAGCTACAAGCTGTGTCACCCGTCAAATCCTGACTTGATCCTCAACGTGGATAGTCCGTTAAATGTCTATGGCATTTCAGAGATCATTGTAGCCTGTAAGTTAAATCCAGTTTTCATTGTGATATTTTGTGATCACTAAATAATGGTAGCTAAACACTTAGAAAGGTCTCATGAGACTTTTTACAATTATTATTGATTTTTTAATGCATGAATGAGTAAGTAATATATATAGCATGAGAAAATAAGATTCCTCTTACTTAGAATTTTCAAGTTATTCCAAGACCGCAAACTTGTGTAAACTGTCAGTGCTAAATTTAGAAGTAGAGGTGTCTGAGGAAACATATCAGGTACATTACAATGCCTTACAAGTTGTTTTTAGCGCGTTTTAGATTAGGCCTGTCCGGTAGCTTGACTTTTTGCATGCCATTGGTATCAAATTGCCACAACAATGAGCTCCCTATAGCTGTTTGTGCTGTTCATGACCACAGTGGGGAGGCAATAAGTATTATTGGCTTTGAAGGTTGGAACATGAAGCAAATTCAAACACCTGTAACTAACTAATTTGAGTGTATAGAAGGCTGTTTATAATGGAAAGATACCTGAGCAGTAATGACAGTATGCTCATACAAGTACAACTCGGATGCAGATATATTTTTTACCGAGAACCAGTTACACTGGGTTGTAACAGTAGTTAGTGGCAGTTTAGACTGGAAAAAGATTGAAGGCAGCATGTCATAGTTGGCTAAGGGGAATTCTGCATGCCTAAGAAGCGAAACTTCTCGTTAGAAATGATGAACAATGGCTTAAAATGGTGGACAGCAAAGAAAGGTTCATAAATATTTTGACAGTAATGGCAAGAAAAGTTTGATGGTAAAAAAGTTTCAGTGAAATAGGTTACAAGCCTACTGAATTAAACCCCCATCAAATTTTCAGATCTTAACTTGTATCTCGTATCATGATTTTGATTGCACTTTATGATCATGGTTTCATCTACATTCTGTTTTCAGCTCATTGTAACTTCAATCAATCAATCAATCAAAGATCTTTATTGTTACCAAGTGACAATTATGACAGAGTACAGTAAATGTATAACAGCATAGAGCTGCAAACTTAGAAAGGATTAGTGAGAAATGTATGCAATGTCTCAATGTGGTTGTCTGATTACATATATTTAAGATGCTTACACCATCAAACTTCAAATCCTCTGTCCATGACCAGGCTACTAATATGAGTTTGATTCACTTTTTAAGACCTGAACTTTTGTTTTAGGGAAAGGCGACTTTTGTGACTGGAACAGCAGCCGAACATAGATGCATCTTTTGAAAATAAAGTGTTAGTATATTTTTTCCTTCGTGGTAATCCTAACAGAATTGTAACTATAATTGTAACGGAATATTTGTAAAGCATGTCTCAGAGGCACTGCACAAATGAATAATGCCCAGTGATTAAGTAAATTGACGTGATCATACACAATACAAAAAAACAAAGAAATTGGAATTACCGGTCAGTTGCATACAATTTTAAATAAATGGTGCTTATGAAACACAGCCATGCAAACCGGTTACAAGTAATGTAAGTGTATTGCAGATGTATTCTTCTAATAAATTAATTAGAGATTTATTTGGAAAATAAATCCTCTGTGGATATCACTTTTCGGGACCCTTAATATTTTTGGGAACTCGTAACACCATGGTGAGTGAAATTAACACTTTAACGATGAGCTGCATGGTAACCCAGTTGCTCTTAGCACTCTCTCATCGTTAAAAGGTTAAAGGGTGGAATTGTTTTTGAGAAGACATTCAGGAGACATTAAGAAGGGAGTTGGGAGAATCAAATGACGGTAGAGGCAATTTGTTGGAGTTAACTTGTCCATCAGATGAGGCAAAATTGGAGAAGACATCGCCATGTGTTTCTTTGTCAATGGATGACCACTGTCCTTGAAACTGTTTGAGGACGAGAACTTCTGGTGCGTGGCTAGACCTTATACATACCCCGGTAATCCAAAAGTGGCAGCCAATATCTGTCAATTTCCATGCCCAGTAGCAGCTGCTCGAGAATGACACAGGCACCTGATAGCTGGCCAGTGTTAGTGTTGGACCAAGCTTTCCAGACCCCATCTCGTAGTGCATTGTGCACAGCTTTGGCCTCAGCTTCACCAGAATGGGCAGCCTATCCACTTTCTCTTTCTTTGTCAAATCAAACATCAGCTTGCTGTCCCAGTAGACTGTCAGATTTGAATGCTTCTGTAATGCCAGCAGCTGCTGCTTTTTGGTTTCTTTCACGTAAATGCGAAACGATTAACCTGTCAAGTGCAAACGCTTCAGGTCTTGTCCAAGAGCCCTAGATGCTTCAAAGACAATCACCATGGCAGCCCGGTCTCAGTCCAAGCAAGCACAGCTGCCAGTTCTGGTTATAGAACACTTTGGCGTCCTCGTTTATGAGCATGAGTACTGTCGTTTATGTGACAGTACTCATGCTGGAATGTGGATTCTGATCTTCCGATTCAGACTGACTTTCTTCTGAGTAGGTTCTGCTCGTCAGCATAACTTTATCTAACAGGGCGTCTTTCTCAAGTTGGAATTGCTGTAACCTCCTTTTCAACGTCTCCTCTTTCTTCTTCTGCTCTTGTTGGAGCACCATCTTCTTGTTAACTTCTGTCGTGCAGCCTAGTCTTCCATTGTGATTCGAGGAACAGCTTGTCTGCTTGATTCTTGCTGAGCTCTATGGTGTTAGCACACACTATATCAAACAGTTTCTCGATCATGTCTAAAAGCATAGCTTCTTTGGCTTTTTGAGTCTGGTACTGACAACTCTTGTTAGTCTTCAACCCCTTCCATTCGTAGTTTCTTTTATTGAGGGTTAGCGATGTTTGGTTGGTAAGGAAAAATTTTTTTAAAAAAGAAACATTCAAATGCTGAAGTTTATGCTAGTTGATGCCTCTAAAAGCAGATCTATGTGCTTCAAAGTTTACATGAAATGGTTTTACTGAAATGAAACCATTTGAAAGGTTGAGAGTTACAAATTTTGAAAAGGAAATAAAAGTGCCACCCTAATATACAGAGATACATTTGTAGTTTACAATTGATAAAAATATGCCTGTGTGCATCTGACTATTCAATATGCAATATTTTTCATAAGTGTTGCTAAGCAGACCTTCTTAAAGCTAAGTCTGACACATTGCATGAGTTTTATGCCATGGAATGGTCTAACTGTATTTTGCATGGCACAGCTCTGTATTCTGTTCAATCCTTTTTCAGATATGCGATGAGAGTAGCACAACTCCAGAACTACTGGAAGAAACTCTGAAGACGAGAAGCGCAGTCCTCCAGAGGCAACACAACTCTACAACTACTGGTAGAAACCCTGTGAAGACGAGAAGCGAAGTCGGAGGCAACACTGCTCCAAAACTACTGGAAGAATGGGCCTGACGAACACAGAACCTCCGCTGCCGAGTCATGCTTCAAAAGATGAGCTTGAGGAGGATAGGCGTTGGGATGTTTGCTCGTGGCTCCGTGTTGTAAGGATTGTGAGTAGGGTTTGGTGTGTGTAGGGTGTGTAGGGTCTGGTGTTTGTAGGGTCTGGTGTTTGTAGGGTGTGGTTGTGTAGGGTGTGGTTGTGTAGGGTCTGGTGTTTTTAGGGTGTGGTGTTTGTAGGGTCTGGTGTTTGTAGGGTCTGGTGTTTGTAGGGTCTGGTGTGTGTAGGGTGTGATGTGTGTAGGGTGTAGTGTTCGATTTGTGTTTGGTTTTAGTTCTTTTTATTTGTCTTTAGTTTTTTGTAGTGTGTTTGTATATTTTTTTTTAAAGTATTTAGATTTTGTATTTGTGTTTAGTTTAGTGACAAACGGGCAATAGGGCAAATGATGAATGACAAAGTAAACGCAAAAGTGAATGACAAAATGGATGTGAGAGCAAATAACTAACGACAAAGTAACAAAATAGACGACAAAATAATCAAGACAAAATAATCAAAACCTACACCCCTGCTGAGCCTCTGGCGCGGCTTAATCTCCCGTAAGCTCGTGAAGGCAGGGGGGCCCCTGGCGCGGATGAGAATCCCGTAAGCCCTGTGTGTAGTTTTTGTGTTTTTGTCTTGTTTGTTTTGTTGTTTGTTTTGTTATTTGCCGTTTGTTGTTTGCTTTCGTGTCTGTTTTGTTGCTTGCTTTTATGTTTACTTTGTTGTTTGTTGTTTGACTTGTTGTTTGTTTTGTTGTTAAACTAGATGCAAATGCAAAATCTAAATGCTTTGTACTGTTAGTTTGTTTTTATTTGTAGTGTGTTTGTTTTTTTTTTTGGTGTCATGTGGTTTATTTGGTCGTGGTTTTTTTTTTGTCGTTTGTTGAGGTTCAAGGTCTTGGTGAGGCATTAGGAGGTGCATATAAGAGGACAGACGGGAAGAGTCAGTGTGGAATCATATCCTCAAGGAACAGACGGTGACACAGCAGTTCTTAAAGTTATGAAAATGCAGACTGAAGTCGGGATGTTAATGGAGGCGGACGAAAAATGCAGACTGAAGTCGGGATGTTAATGGAGGCGGACGGATTATTCATCTAATAAAGATTGTGCATTAAATTTTGCAATTGTTTTCATTCTTGGTGTACAACAAACAGAAACAAAAAGCAGTTATTCATTTTTTTATCCACTTAGGGGCCATCCATACATTACGTACGCAAGGAGGGGGAGACGGGTATCCACCCATCAAATCCACTCCAGGAATAGGCATCACATCGATATTTTTGTTACACGGCAATACGGCATGTTAAAGCATTAGATGTTATCTAAATTGAAATATTTGTAACGCCTTTCACTACTCACTACTCCATCTGTGACAGCTATTTCAATTTTCTTACTTATAATCAATGGACTTATATCAATGGTAGCAAAGAGGGCAAGCGGCCATATTATTTGTTTAAGGGTGAGGGTGGCGTCCCTGAGGGGAGGTCGGATTTAGGCGATTTTGCGTACTGGTGCATATGGCAAGGGGTATGAAAGTTGGGTATGAAAATATTTCTTTGCATACGCAACATGCCAACATATTAATGGCCCGAACACAGCTGCTATACAATTACGCTAAGCATAAAGAACTTAAACTCAAGTGTTGCAAGGGGGTAGAGAAGCTTAGTTGTACGTATGCATGGGGGAGGGGTATGAAAATATTTTTTGGCATACGCAACATATGGATGGCCCGAACACAGCTACTATACAATTACGCTAAGCATCAAGAACTTAAACTCAAGTGTTTTTGTATAGTTTATCAGTGCAGTTCTGCCCAAACCTGGCTATACCACCAATTCCCAGCATTTAAGCGAGAAAAATGTAGGCCTTCATAAACAGCACGCTGAATCGCCCCACACGCAGACCATTTAATGCGTCATGTTCAAAGTGTGGTAAAGCAGTTGGACTTAGTAAAGAATATACTCACTTATTTACTAATAACCACAATCAACCACATGGATTTTATATTGTAAAATAGGTCCTCAAGTCAACCTTCGTGCATGCATATGAATTCAATTCATGCATCAGGGTGACAAATGTATTGTGGTAACCTGATGCAGGCGATCAGCAACGTTTGCAATACATTCTGAACATAATCAGAGGTCTATTCTGGGTCACACACAGATCATGCACAAGGGAAGTCAATTTTTGGAAACTGACCACGTGTAATAACCGGGTTTTCCCAGGATTTAGCCAACGGTGGTTGGTCGACTACCATGTACCAAACACCTCCAATGTCTGAAGCTTTCTTTGCTTCGCCACGGAATTAGCCGCTACAGCTGGGCCATGAACATACACCTAAGGGTCATCAACATACTGATGAGCCGCAACCCCAAAGAAGACAAGGCTTAAATCAGCAGTGTAAAAGATACAGCAAGGCCCTCGGATAGAACCACTGAAGAAGCAGACAAGGAATGCAGCCTAGTCTAATGCCTCAATACCAGCAATGACTTGAACGACTCGCATACAGAATACAGTAGTAGAGTTTACCACAGTACATTAACAGAACAGATCTCATAGAGACATCAAATTGCAAAATTTACTCAAGGTGCCAACTCTAAATAGTCACTGCTGTAACCAGTTTCAAGACGGACAGTTAAAATCAGCAATAGGAACAAAGGTCCACTAAAGCATGGTTTCCCAAACTGAGGGTTGCGACCCAAAAGTGGGTCGCGAAGCTCTGGCAAGTGGGTCGCCAAATTGTTTTGAGAAACATTTATTTTTTGGCAGCAACAATATTTGGCTACGATTGGGCTATAATTAGCTGGATTGCAATAAATTGTCTAAGCGCTGTACGTAAATCCGCATATATTTCGATGCCAATTTACGAAGAAAATTTTAGTACACAATGCTTCATTTTACACCATGGGTACCGAGACTGCCGAGATATTCACAAGTGCGTCGCGACCCGCAGAAGTTTGGGAACCACTGCACTAAATGATCTAGCAAGATCACTTCAATTTCAATCAAGGTATCACTAACAACAAAACAGGAATCAAGCTATATACAGGAACAAGCCTCAGATTTAATTAGCATCATAAACAACAGCCACCTGAAATCTTATTCCAAACAGCATAATAAATTAAATCAAATTCCTGAGAACAATCACACGGTATAAACATTCCTTCTCAAGCAAATTATGGACAAAACACAACAATTCCAGAATTTCAACAATGGATCAGCGATCACCCACTCTCATTTGCCAGCTCAGAACCTCGTACAAAATAATTCAGGTTTATATTTTTATTTTTAAAATTTCCAAAAAGTCGAAATGTATTTAGAATGTATAATGGTTTTATTGTGAAAATGCCTACAGTTCAAAGTTACACTAGTTCTAAAAAACTAACATTCGATTGTACACGACACCTATCAATCATCTTTTAAAACCTGTGTAAAGTAATTTTTATGAGTCTGATGTACCAAGACTGATTCTCAAGTTCTCCAGATTCTTCAAAAGTATTTCCTTAGGGCCTATAGTCAGAGCAGTTATTTTGATTCGCTTTCTAGGTAAGCAATTATATCAGCTCTTTGGCCTTCGTTCTTCAACCCGGCAAAGATCATTTTTGTTCCGGGGATGTACTTCTTTGGGTTTTCCAAGTACTCGAAAAGAGTTTCTCTTGTCCACTTGATGCCTGAAACAAATTCAGAAGATGTTTGTATACATTACAACACCAGTAACTGCAAAACGGTGCAATACTGCTAACCATCATACCTTATAATCACAGTAGACAATTTCTGTCATTATCCCAAAGCAGCACATATAACCAAATAACCTATCACGCATAACATCAATGCCGAGTAACACGAGGACTGGAAGATTCTTCCACAGTATAATCGTAGTAGTTGAAAACTGAATAATGAAATAAACATGCTCAATCCTATGCAACCACCATGTACCTGACATAGCCTGGTTTCATCCACGCATTTATCAAAACACGCTGATCTTAAAGTTATTAGATGTCCCTGGTTCCATCATTTAAAACTTAGTATGCATCCAGATTAGTAAAATTACTTTTATAGCAAGATTTTATAAACTGTTTGCGTTTGCGAACATAATCTTCACTTTTTAGGCAGTCAATCCTTAACCAACTGGCAAAAGAAACGTAGCATTCAGCCAGAACAGCTCCAAATCAGTGATAGTAAAAAACGGTTAATAGGATTAGAGATTAGAAAAATCAGCTTATATTATGAAATTACACTACAAGTGTTCACCCAAGAAATTGTTTCCCATAAGAAATTCATTCCAGGTATATAAAATACATAAGTTATGAAGACATAAAGACACTAACATCTTCTTGACTGCCATTACTTGCACATCAACACCTGATATTACAAAGTTATTGATAGCTAAAACAACACTTTATTTGTTGTTCAGCAGAAGATTCAAGGCATAGATTTAAAGTTTCA
Source organism: Allolobophora icterica (assembly GCA_963556255.1). Taxonomy (NCBI): domain Eukaryota; kingdom Metazoa; phylum Annelida; class Clitellata; order Crassiclitellata; family Lumbricidae; genus Allolobophora; species Allolobophora icterica. The sequence continues at coordinate 66,432,351 of OY744606.1, forward strand.
CTATTCGAATGTTAATATTTATATGGTGCCTTGCAAGATGGAGAGATCAATTGTTCAACTTTGACCTGTGAAAGGACCAAACACAAGTATTTGGCCTAATATTCAACATGACTGTATACATAAGCTCAAGTGATGGTTAGAGAAAAACAACAAAGCTTACTATTAGGGCATAACCGATTTTTGTTTTTTTTTGTCGATTCCAGATACCCGATATAGGCCATTATTTGCCAATTCCAATTAGTAATAAATCTATGCACTAAGGCCTAATTCCAAGTTAGTCATCATTGGCGCTTATGGCTTGGTATCAGCTATAGGCAGTAAGATGGAACAACAGACAGTCAGCTACCCCCTTCCCTATACCTCAATATATTTCTTTACTGATTGACAGGCCTAGCAATCGTCAGCCCTGGCGGCCTGTGGCAGATACAGGGTTAGGTTTTGGGAATTGATTCAAAGGCCCGAGTGCGACCCATCAAATGGGTGCCCAGTTATTGACAACCCTAGCAAGTAGTAACATTAAAAATTATAATTATACGTGCATAGTCTATAAATTGTTATTAGTTCATAACGAAACCATAGAAAAAACAACTTATTAATTCTGCAGGTCTGACATTCCGGATCTGGATAATTCCGGATAGTCCACAAAACAGCAACATCGATCGGTTTACCAATCCGGATTTCGGTTATGCCCTACTTACTATACTTTTTTTTAAATATTCTTTTTATCTTGATTTAGTTTTGAACCAAGAACTAGTTCTATGACAACTGGCTCATTACACCAATTTGTTTACCAACTGCATAAATGCTACATTGCAGCATGTAAAACTGCCATGAATTTCCCAAACATTTTATCACACAACTCACCCTTGCTTTTGTTGGCATCCGTGTAAGAAAACCCGGGTGCCTGGCCAGTTTGTCTTCCTACCAGTCCATGAAGGTTAGGTCCCTGCTTGTGTGGGGCGCCTTTGTCGGCATTATGACAAGTGCCACACCTCTGCACAAAGAGCTTCTTTCCCTTTTCAGCATCACCAGCTGGAATTTGTCCACCACCCATTTTCCACTAGTCTGAAAGTTAATGAAATTCAAAACACATGTCAAAAATTTGAAGACAAAATCTGAACATGCAGAAAGTGTCTAATCAGGTTTCTTTTTAAATGACAGATAACTGGCAGGTATAATATGCACCCTTGTGCACGATCAAGTACCCGAATGATGCATTGACAAACTGTACTGACAAGTGTGTTGAAGCAATAGGTTATAGGTTGAGGTTATGCTCCCTCTAATATTTGCCTCGGCGTTTATTATAGCCAACGTTTCTCAGCACCCCTTTTTGAGGAGGCTTACGTGAGCATTTAGAACCGTAGGGTACCCTCATGAGGTTATGCTCCCTCTAATATTCACCTCGGCGTTTATTATAGCCAACGACCTTCTAGTCCCCTCAAGTGAGTAAGCAATCAGTATTGGACAGTTTCAAGACTTTCAGAGCATTTAGGTGATGCAGAGAGTTGTTTTGCGGGAGGGCCTACGGAGAGAGGGGCGCATTAAGGGACGGTGCAGATGGAAAGGGGTTTGGGAATGGTGCTAGGAGTGACGGACGGACAGAGGTACGCATGAGGGGAGGGTGCAGGGAAAGAGGGGTGCAGGCAAGGATGGTGCTGGGAGGAACGAACAGAGGGGCGTATGAGGGGAGGGTGCAGGGAGAGAGGGGTGCAGGCATGTATGTGCAGGTAGGGACGGGTAGACTAGGAATGGAGGAGCGTAGGGCAGATGAAGGATGTCGCCTAATGCGGAGGAAAACGTGGAGGATAGACGAGACGGAGAGAGGAGAAAGAGTGGGAAGGCGTTTACGATTAAAGTGAGATGAGGTTCTCATTAGTGTTAACATTTAGCCAAAAAGTAGACGCAAATGTGTCTATTGCGTCCGCCCGCCAGCGCCACTGGCAAGAGCTGATGGAAATAGCAGATGCTGCATTATGGCCAAAGAACTGTAATTGCTGGAAGAGCTTCTTATCTGCTCGAGCAATCAGCTCTTCTGCTGCTTAGTTCTGCAGTATGGATCTTCTCACATATTCGCCATCTGCGAGCCTTTTTTAGAGCTGCAGTAATGCGGACAATTCATGAGGTTAGAAATCCAGCATAGGCAAGTACAGTGCATACATGATTCTTGAAATAACTATCCAAATCTGAATCAAATTGCCTTCTTTGTATTATTTTATAGCATTGTTTTTCGCGATTTTGGCTAATGACGACATCATTTTTTTCTGCCGATAAAGAAATGCGGAGGATGCTATTCTCTTATTACAGACATCATGAAAATTAGCGCTAGATGAATTTGACGTCCAACCGAAATGATCACCCCTTTACAAATAGATCGTCCTGTTGACCTCTGACTGACTTTTTCGGTCGAGAGAACTGAGATAATGCAATTGCGTCTACTTTTTGGCTAAATGTTAACACTAATGAGAACCTCAGCGCTGGCATTGAGCGTAAAAGTTTAAGACTGAGTTTTCGTCTCTGTATAGTGGTAGGCCTATGTAGTATTCATTTATATGATAGGCCTACATTATCAATTTATTACATGAATGATGATGACCACTGTTTGACCAAAATGACTGGCAATGTTTTATGTCTTAAAATGTTCGCGACTTTAACTTTGCGTCCACTTTTTGGCGTCTGGCGGCGCCACTGGCTCTTGCCGCCTCTTTGTGAGGACAAAATTATACTTACTTCGCAAGAGCAGACATATCCATTTATAAATCTAAACTGTTTAACAGTAGTTTTGTTAATCGATGTAATAATAATAATAATAATAATAATAATAGCAGAGATTTAAGTGCCATAGTTCGTAAACAGTCGAAAGGAAATCGATGCAACGATTCAGAAGCACTGGGAGCAGGGAGATCAGTCCAGATAGGCCTAGGCCTGTTTGAAAAGTTCGGTCTTTAAGTTTTTCTTAAAAGTGGCCAGAGTCATAGAGATCCTGATGTTGGTTGGTAGGTTGTTCCAGATTCGAGGGGCGGACGAGGTGAAAGATTTTGATGCAGTTGTAGTGCGACACCGATGAAGGACAAGGGTTCGGGTTGTATCTTTAGTTATATTTAGCTGTGCGCATGTACCACTTTATAATCTGCTCCTGTTATGCTCAAAGCTTATTTTTGTACGTAGGCCCCTATACACAATGCAATGTGCGCTGTCAGGTGCAAATAAAGGCTACTTACTTACTTACTTTTATGCTAAAATCCAACTCCAAGAGCAACGTCATAATTATGTAGGCCTACGACTTTAGTGACTGGTCATTGATCAATAGCATGTAAGCCTAGGCCTATAGCCACACGACGAGTTGCGTAGTAGTGTATACCGTAGGCCAATAGATTAACATTTTATAATTCAATTGTTTCTAAGGTTTTCTGCTAATTAAGTGGACCTCGTGTAATGACCCTGATAAACAAGTTCCTAATAGGCAGGTAACGCGCCACAGGTTTGGACAGGCCCGCCGAGAGGGTGGGGCAGAGGGGGCAAATGCCCAGGGGCCCGGCGACTTTTTAGGGGCCCGGGCCGGGCCCGCAATCAACTTATGAAGAATATTATATTCAGTTATACAAACTTTATAATTAATGCCTTTTTAAATATATATATAGGGCCTATTATCTGACGCTTAACTTCAAGCATCTGAATAAAAATTATTCATAGTTGTACATAATTTATAAATATAATATTGTACGGTCGTACACGCACTTTTATCATTTCAATTTGTGTTTTTTTCGTACGACCGTAGGCCTACGATATAAAGCCTAAAGGTAGTTTAGAGGCCCATAACTGCTCTGCCTAGGGGCCCGTGACTGTTCTGCCTAGGGGCCCGTCACTGCTTTGCCTATAGGGGCCCGGAATTTCTGTCGGCGGCCCTCGGTTTGGATTTAGGGCCTACTGATCCTGAGCGCGTAATAAAGGCATTAGGGCAAATAAATAAATGGACCAAATAATACCATAATTACTACAGGATACAATAGGGCCTATAAGTTGGTCTTATTGCCCGTTCTTAGTGGAGTCTATAAAGCCTGCTGAGAATTGTCCAGATCTCATACCGGCCCCCATGCAGGGTCGGCCACTGATGGCCCGCTGATGAATTCAGTAGGCCTAAGCCTACATTATACTAGCTTTTAGGCCCATCAATCACGATAACCATCAACCCCTTCATCGCCAAATGGAGTCGCTGGATAGACCCTCGATCTCTAACTATCGGTTCCAACTTCCAGGTCTCCCTTTCCTTTTTTCAGCTCGACAGTGTCGATTCTGAATTACCGTACCTGATAACACTGGCGTAAACTTGTTCAAAATATTGGGGGAGGGGATTGGTTATTGATTCCACACTTCTTGCATTGGATCTAGGCCTACAGTCCATCTCAATTTTTTGGGGAGGCACGTGCCCCGGCTCCCCCCACACAGTCTACGCCTATGCCTGATAATCGTTTTGGGCTTTTGGCCCTTCTCCACCGACCCACAAGGCGCAGTTTAGTCCTATTGATTATCTTTATAGATAGGCTACTTGCTCTATCCGGTGAACAATGCACAGCTTAATAAAGGCCAAGTTCCAATGATCCGATGGGAGACTCCCACTGAATTGCTTAGTTCTTTTGTTTGACTTCGTTAACAGATCGATAGCCTAACGGTTTACGTGCTGGACTGTCAACTCAAAAGTTGGGGATTCAAATCCCTGTCAGGACAGAAACATCTGCAAGCATTAGGAAAACAGCCTGTGGGTGTAGCTTCTTTCACAACCACGTGTTAACATGAAATGGATGTGAAAATTACCGTTTTCACAGAAATTACCTGTAATTAGTCTTTATATATGGTCATATAAACTTGCATAATTATTGGGAATTGTTTAAGGTAAGTTACAGAAATTAAAGAGAAAAAACTCCGAACTGACAGTCCCACAAGTTTCATGATATACATGTATCTATGCGAACGAACATAATTTAATATGATTAAAATGTACGACTCACAGTAGGCCTAATTGCACTTAGGCCTATTTATTTCATTGCAAAATCACTTCGTCTGGGAGGCCGAATAGAATGACCAACACTTATTTATCTATGGCTAGGCCTATCAGCAACAGGAAATTGTAGAGTGAATAGGCCTATAGTAGTTTTGCATAGTACACATACTTCCAGGGACGTCTACTCCATGGAAACCTTGGAGCAAATGCTGCATCCAAGAAATAGTGGGTCTGTCAGTGTGTGTGCCATCATTAACGGGGGAAGGGGAAAGGGGAGGGGAAGAGGAGGGGAGGAGAAGTTGCTCCAATGACTTCGGGGGATAGACGCCCCTGGACTACTTCTCTATAGATTCACCACTAAAATTCATATTTTTGTGCAGTGGTAGGCAGGGCTGTAATGGTAAAATTAGAGGTGAGTACACGCTAGGTCTACCGGCTAGTTTTCCGAAACAAATTAGAGGCGAGAACAAATATTTTGTGAGGTCTCTAGAGGTCTCTAGAGGTGAGTAGCCTACACGTTTATACCCGCGTATACATGGGCTACCCTCGACTACAGCTGTCCCTTGTGGTAGGCTCCTATACAACGCTCGTGTTTTACAGAGCATGTGGTCGGCCTAATTAAGTTTCCTGTGTTCAGTTGACAATAGAAAAAACAATGGTAGACCTGTCTGAGTTGCATATTACATTTAGGCCTACTAAATCTATAGTATAGATTACGGTAGAAATTTATAGATTATTAGACCTACGTTGAAAAGTATTAATTTTGACGATGGAAGTAAATGTAAATGTACGCGATTTTATATAGCGACCGTAGGCCTATATGGCCTCGACTCTGCTCATTTTTCAATGAATTGATCGGGTGAGATCCTTCACCACCGCTGCCGGTGTACTTTCATTAATGTAGTGTAAATCTCCGAAATTTCTCAGCGCCACACAGGGGCGTCTATCCCCCCTAAGTCATTGGAACAACGTAGTTTTCCCCCCTCTTCTTCCCCCTTCTCGTTCCTTCCCCCCTAAAATGGTGGCACACACACTGACAGATCTTCCACCCCTCCCCCTATTTCTTGGATGCAGCATTTGCTCCAAGGTTCCTATGGTGTAGACGCCCCTGGCGCCACACAAAAGCCACGTCAGGGAGGCCAGCTTACTCACCGGCGCTATAGCAAATCAAGTCTCCGCAATAGCCATGTCCGCCTTATCCGTTCCGCTGCCAGGTCAGAGTCCGGGGAGGTCAAGCCGAGGAGACAGCAGGGTACTACAGTGGTTATCGGTGATGATGGCGGTTGTGTGGTGGCGCAGGAATGGAATCAGGATAGGATAGCTTGAAGAGTTCGGTTTTCAGTCATGAGTGGAAAGCAGCGGAGGACAGTGCAAGCGGAGGAGAGGTGATGTCAATAGGCGATATGGGAGGATGAGCAAACTGGCGAAGATCTTTTGGGAGATTGTTCCATTAAGGAGCCGGTGCAGCATAGACTAAGGAGCGGTTGCAGAATTTCAGAGATGAGGAGACTGAAGGCCGAGATAGAGAAAGATATGATGATGAGCGAGTAGACCCGGGCGGGTGGATGGTAAATAGCTGGCGAATGTAAGAAGGTTGAGAGGTGTGAAGGGCGTTGTATGTAAGAGATATTTTGTAGTGGATGCGTTGAGGGACTTTCAGCCAATGAAGTGATTTCAAAACAGGGTTTATGTGATGGTGTTTGGGAGTTTTGGTGACTGCGCGGGCGAGGGCATTCTGAACTGTTTGCAGGCGTTTTATTTGGGAAGAGTCGATGTTGTAGAAAAGGGAATTGCAGTTTATAGTCGCGTTTGGAATGTACAATAGAGGTGGCTATTGTGCAGGCAGTTTTGTAATCGAGTACTGGGCGCAGCCGACGAAGGTCATGGATGTGCATGTAGCAGGTGCAAGATAGTTGAGTGATGTGATCGGCAAAGTTAAGGTTTTTTTATCAAAGATTATTCCAAGATTGCGGACAGGAGAAGAGTAAGGTACGGGAGAAGAGATCTGTTGGCGAAAGGTCGGAAGGATAGGTTACTTTGCTTAGTTGCTCGCGGAGGCCAATAATGAGAAATTCTGTTTTTGAAATTGAAGGGTTAAGACATAAGAGGTTGGCAGTCATCCAGGCTGATATCTGGGTGATGATGTTGCGTAGATGATTTAGTGCATCTGGAAGGGAGCGAGGAGAAAAAGACATGAACAGTTGTGTGTCGTCAGCGTGGAGGTGATGATCGACAGAGGATGATGAAATGAGTTTGCTGAGTGAGGAGGTGTAAAGGATGAACAGCAGAGGACCGAGGACAGAACCCTGAGGAACACCGCAGGTGAGGGTGTGCGGGTTAGAGGAGTGACCAGCGGTGAAAGAACGTGAGGAAAGGTATGAATTGATCCACGATATATATGGCAGTACCAGAAATGCCAAATACAGAGGAAAGCCGTTTAATAAGGATAGCATGGTCTATTGTGTCAAAGGCGGCAGAGATGTCCAAAAGGCACAGACAATTAGACCTGTTGACGACCTATTGCCGTGACAAGTTTGCTGTATAGCGAGGTGAGGACTATTTCAGTGGAGTGATGTTTGGTGTAGGCAGATTGATTTGGGTTTAGGAGATTGTTTGAGGTAAGATAACCGTTGAGACGAGAGAGGACAACCCGTTCGGACAGCTTAGATAGGAAAGAGAGATTTGAAATTGGGCGGTAATTGGAGAGAAGTTCCTTGTCTAGGGATGGTTTTTTGAGAAGTGGTTTAACAACTGAGTTTTGAAAAGCATAGTAAACGTACCGGTCGATAGAGACATTATCGTGAACTATATCGTAAGAAAATATACTGAAGAAAATCCAGAAGAGTCAGCTGTGTCTTTCTTCGGCTGAGCGATCCGCAAGATATCGGATGAATAGATATATGAATTGAAGCTGATTCATGTGCAAATTCGAAGTGTAATCGAGACCTGTCAGTGCATGTACATGGCCTTAGTTATTTCTGTGTACAACTGTATACAGGAAACATTGTTTTCTGTATTGAGAATTGAATTGACCATAAAATGCATATACATATTGCATATTAAATCTAAAGTGCATATTATATACATATATAACTGATTAAGTATCTACGTCTGACACTTGTATATATCTCATATTGTTATTCACTTAAGAAAACAAGCATAGCTAGACCAGGGAGGGAATTTACGGAGGGTTGACTCTGAGTCTCTGACAAAGAGATGACATTTTCATGGTGCATCATGTCGGCATTTTTTAATTCTCTCACAAAGGAATTGATTTTTATTCGAGTCTGATTTGCAAAACTGCTAGCGTTGAAATCAACCCCCCAGTCCTTTAACTACAATTCCCCTAGCTGGCATACAGGCTAGGTAAGTTAAGCTATTTTCCTTTCTCCCACTTCACTTAAATGCTTCGCCTCTCCCATATTGTCGGTCAGAAACCTAGGCCTACTATGAATTTCCCAAATTCTTTTTCAAGTCTCAGTTCGTTTCATCACACAGCAACTGGTCTAATTATAGTCTTCATCAAGTCCGTCTGATATTCGGTCGCACAATTTTACTCAAGATAGCTCATTTGACGCGAATTTATTGTGGCATAATATATATTATGCTTTTTATACTTTAAAGTACAATTTCTCAATATCTAATCAATGAGTTCACACCAAAGGGATGAGAATCGCGTTGAAACTTGATGGAGATGTTTAGGCCAAAACCGATTCAAGCATTTTGTTGACGTCTGGCAAGTAAATTTCATATTATTATTCATATATTCACTTAAAGAAACAAACGTATGCCCTATTGCCAGCATTAAAAGTTTTTCTCAGTGCAAATAATTAAAAATGCATAATGTTCTCTTTTGTGGACTTTTTAAAAATCGTAAAATGCCCGATAGCGCATTGGATAACATCTGGCGTAGAGTGCGAGAGGTACAGAGATCGAGTCCCATAGGCGGACATGCTTTGTAGGCTGCAATTTGCGCCGTGTATTGCAGGCTGTCTGTTCTGTTAGTAGTTAAGATTTATCGCATAACATGTACATGTACAGCGCAGTGCGTTTGCAGGCGCTTAATTAAAGAATAAATATTATTATTATTATTATTTTTTAAAGGGTCAGGCCTCGTCTTCAGGGTTTGACGGAAAGGTACCTTTAAAAGATATTAGGTTGTAGCGTTGAATGCTTATAGACAAACGCTGGAACAGAAAGGTTGCTTCACGTCTGTCACCACTTATGGATGTGATGCGACTGCCTAGTTCAGCGATGAAATCTGAAGCCGAAGGGTTATTATTATTGTTATTATTATTATTATTATTATTATTATTATTATTATTATTATTATTATTATTATTATTATTATTATTATTGTTATTATTATTGTTATTATTATTATTATTATTATTATTATTATTATTATTATTGTAATTATTATTATTATTATTATTATTATTATTATTATTATTATTATTATTATCGTCTGATCTTCTCGCCGACAGTGTACGGTCAGTGTACACTTCATAGCCGAGCTTTCTAGGGGGACGCACGTGGAACAGAAAGCTCAAAACATCTGCCTTGGCAGAAAATTGAACCCCCGACCCTCTATCGGTTGACAGTACAGCACACTAACCACTAGACCATCGCGTGAGATAAATCGACCTAGCACCTGATGCGCTGCGTTCCCAGACTGCCTACTTTAATGAGTTTTGAGTCGCCGCTTGGCCTAAGCTGAAATGGTTTCAGTCTCTGCTGTTAAGTGCTCTATAAACCAAGCCATGAGCTAGAAGTAGGCTACTCGGGACCAACTATTTAAGGAATTGCACTTTGATTCTGTAGGCGGCACAACCAGCCTTTTGAATACACAAATGAATGCCTGCAATGCGTGCGAAAACTTTCGCAGGCAGAATAGCATGATTCATCCAACCGCTTCTGAATGTTTTACACGTGGCAGACGTAGGCCTAGTAGAGGTATTTAAAGTGACTATTTAGAACGTGTGAAATACTGATACGCTATAAGGTGTATTGCAAGAATTCTTTCGAGGTCATTTTAAATAAATCAACTCTGTAGCCCAGGCCTGTCAATCTGTAGGCCTGTGGTGTAGCCTGTTCAGGCCTGCTTTAACTTGTACGCTCTAGTGCTTCGCTCAGAGTACACTGTCGGGTGTTCGTTGTACTTGTTGACATGGCTGATACAGTCGGATTTTTAAAATAATATAATGACGCTCTAGTCTTCACAGTAGTCATTACTAGTCTAAATTGTTCAATAGACAGTTTGACCCGGCGTGATCAGCGAATATCCTGTGTGCGTATGCTCTTAGATGGATCAGATGCTCCAGTCACAGTAGGACATATACAATCCACGAGGAGGGATAGACCTTCATGAACATAATATGCACTCGCACAAACACGGAATAAGCGTCTGCAGAGGAGTCGATCTTCGTCAAAGACCTCTCTTCGTCGTTTCACTGACCGCAACGTAGCTCTCCAGGAAGTTCCCTGCACGCAATTCAAGGTAAACGCTAACAAATTAAAAGAATCTTAAATCATCATTCAACCTAATTTGATATAATCTTTCTCTCGCCACTTCAAGAATTTCTACCCACGGTAGATCCATCTACTCAGTTTCTACCCATGGTAGATCCATCTACTCAGTTTCTACCCATGGTAGATCCATCTACTCAATTTATACCCACGGTAGATCCATCTACTCAGTTTCTACCCATGGTAGATCCATCTACTCAATTTCTACCCATGGTAGATCCATCTACTCAATTTCTACCCATGGTAGATCCATCTACTCAATTTCTACCCATGGTAGATCCATCTACTCAATTTCTACCCATGGTAGATCAATCTTCTCCTCCGCCTTCCAATCTCTCTTATCCTAAACGAAACTCGCCTTAGCTGCAGGCCTCTGCCTGCTCTTCCTAATCTTCTGGCAACCGGACTTGGTTCTTCGCTTGGCATCTCTGGACAACCCCTCTGATATGACGCAGTGCTGGTGAATAAGCTGGTGCCCGACATGTGCTTACTTTTTATTTGTAGCGCTTTAGAAATTCGGAGTTTACGGTTTTGCAGTTTCTGATTGTCGTTAGAATCTTAACGAAAGACAAACTATCAGGGCACGCATTGGGGGGGGGGGTGGGCAGCGACGTCTACCAATGGGGGTTTGGACACCCCATTTAGACGCATTTTCTCTGCTCACCTTCCTGTTTCTTATAGATTTTCCACTCTACTGCTCCCAATAAATAATCGCATCATAGTATAGTTGGAGCACAAGCTCCAAACGTTGTAAAAATAGTACCAACAATGTGACTTGTAATAGCTCGATTATTACAGAAGCCTTCTAATAGATGCACTCCGCCTTCGAGCCATGACCTTGATGCAAATTATTATTATTGTTACTAATAGTAGTAGTAGTAGTAGTAGTAGTAGTAGTAGTAGTAGTAGTAGTAGTAGTAGTAGTAGTAGTAGTAGTAGTAGTAGTAGTAGTAGTAGTAGTAGTAGTAGTAGTAGTAGTAGTAGTAGTAGTAGTAGTAGTAGTAGTAGTAGTAGTTGTAGTAGTAGTAGTAGTAGTAGTAGTAATAGCAGTAGTAGTAGTAGTAGTAGTAGTAGTAATTTTTGTTGTTGTTGTTGCAGTGGTGGTGGTGGTAGTAGTAGTAATAGTGGTAGTAGTATTCTTATATGAAGATTTACAAAAGTACAAATTAATACAACTAATACAAGACAAATGCGTTAGTAGTAGCTCGGCTAAGTCAGATCATGTGAACAGGTAAGTCTTTAATTGCTTCTGAAGCTTTCGAAGGAAGGTTCCGGAACAGATGAGTTTGACGGGTAGTGTATTCTTGACCGTTGGGTCAGATGCACCGAAAGTTTTCTGCGCGTCTCAGTGGCAGATATAAGGAACATCCGGCAGATAATTTCTATCCTCTCTTTCAGTAGAAAAATTGGGCTGTAATAGCTCAGCAATTACCATGACGCTAATGCCGTCGTATTATACAAGCAACTATCTCCACTGAAATGCATGGATCACGGATGTAGCATGCTAGGTCATCAGGTAGAGCCTACTATTCATTACAGTATACACTATGTTGACCACAGAATATAACTTGACATCAAGGGCAACATATTATGTGTTCTAAAGATTTCTGCAGTCGAGGTTCGTCTGTTAAAATTATGGTAGTTATACACGTACTTCTAATAATTTTACAGATTTTTTCTCTATCTTAAACAGGCCTTCCGAAATTCCATTTAATCCGTCTCTCTTCTTCGTTCGATGCCTTTGGTTGTTCCGGTGCGATTAGAAACTGTTGGCAGCCTACAAACAATTAAATAACTTCATAAATAAACCTTCTTGATTCCTTCATGTTTGTTATTCCTGTCTTCTTTGATTTTTTCGCCATTCTTTAAAGAGATTGGTTTGGTAAACGATTGAAATGCATAATTGGTCATTCCTTAGCGTAATCTGATTAATAATAATCAATAATACCTTTCACTCATTCTAGAATAACTCGTTTTGAGCAGATTACGTGATCTTAGGAATTATTGTTGGCTCTCTCTCATGACCTTCAAGCATGGCTGTCTCAAACCAGCTTTCTTTAAACCCGTCAAGGACCCAACTAATTTGGTTTGGCATTCGTCGACAACTGGCCAAGATTGATTACCCTCTCTTATCTCAAAGCTTTCCTTATTATACCTTCTCTACATTTGTCCGTAACTTGGGTGTCATTCTTGATAGTTCCGCTTCCTTTTCTAACCATATCTAATCTCACCCGCTGGTGCTATTAACATCTCCGACGTCAGAAAGCTATCCGTAGATCTGTCTCATCTCCAGTCTTTCCCTCCATTGTCCATGCCTTCATCTGCATGCTCTCGCATAGATTACTGTAACTCCCTCTTTTTAGCCTTCCCAAAGTCCGTCTCTCGCCTCTGCAATCTGTTCTTAACGCAGCTGCCAGACTAATCGCCCGTCTCCCACGCTTATCCCACATTTCCACATGTATGTTTGAACATCTTCGCTGGGTTCCTCTTACTTCCCGCATCCAACTAAAGGTACTTGTCCTCATTTACCTATCTTATCTGGGACTTGCATTGTTTCTAAATCTACAAGATGGTTCCTTACTAGCCATGTCTTTACCTAATGCAGTATTACCTTGTCTCACTTACGCTGAGACGTGCCTACATTGCCTTATAACTAGGACGTTTAAATAACGCCTTTAAAAAGACCTCACGATCGTCTGAGAATAACACCTGGTCTTACAAAAGAACATTCGTTACCCGACAATATCTTAGTCGAGTTGATATGACAGGATGAACGCTTCGAAGATCTAATTCCAAACCTTATCATAAAATATATTAACGACTGACGTTACACTTAAATGTTTCTTACCTGGCATTAGTTTGACGTGAAGGGAATGAACAGGTTCGAAGATCTAATACCATACCTTATCATGAAATACCTTACCCACTAGCCTTACACTTATACATGTTCCTTTCCTGGCATTAGCTTACAGCTGAGCTGACGTGACAGGATGAAGGAGCGAGCAAAGGCTGCCTTGACAATGGTCAAGTGCTTGGTTCCTCGCTTCCTCTTCACCGCTCACATGCTCTTTACCATCTGGTCAATCAACTGCGTGACCGGAAGCAATGCTGTCTGGGTAGTCATGGCCGGACTCGGTGCATTCGTCTTCGAAGCCATCTACAGAATATTCAAGAAGAAATGCAAAGAACCTAAGTGGTAAGACTTAGTACAACTGTAGTTGCCTGGTTTCCGTAAGCGTTTAATGACCATTCTGTTCGATAGTGGCTGTGTGTTGTCAGATTCATTTCCTATCAGAAGTTTAACTTATTTATATTAACTAATATTAACTTATTTATATTAACTTATTTATATTAACTAATATTAACTTATTTATATTAACTTATATTAACTTATTTATATTAACTTATTTATATTAACTTATTTATATTAACTAATATTAACTTATTCATATTAACTTATTTATATTAACTTATATTAACTTATTTATATTAACTTATATTAACTTATATTAACTTATATTAACTTATTTATATTAACTTATATTAACTTATTTATATTAACTTATATTAACTTATTTATATTAACTTATATTAACTTATTTATATTAACTTATATTAACTTATTTATATTAACTTATATTAACTTATTTATATTTACTTCTTTTGCGATTACATTCATTATTATTATTTAAGCTGACCTATTTTTATCTCTACAGTGGAGAGTTAATTAAGAAAGACAGTTACTTTAACTCTTTATGCATTATTAATTGAATTTATTTACATAATTACTATACTCGTTTATCAATTTCTTTACGTATTATTTATTTACTTGTATTTCAGAATAAATTACCTATTTATAGTTTTTTTGTTTATTTTGCAGGTTCAGTCCGTGCATTTGTATCTATCTCTTGACTATTATTCCGCCGATCTGGATCCTCAATCTGGATCTCCTGCATTGTCTGAAAACAGTTAAATCATCGGGAAACGGAACATGCATCGGTATCTCAGGCAAAGATGACATTTGCGTAAGTCTGTTTGGTTCTCCCCGTTCTCTTGTGTTCTAGTCTACACACACACACACACACACACACACACACATATATATATATATATATATATATATATATATATATATATATATATATATATATATATATATATATATCCTTATTCACAATTTAGAAATTGTTCGTCGTTTAAAATGATTGGCTGAAACTCGATAAAGCTCAAATGCAGTGATAGCTAATAAGGGAAAAATAAAGTCTGCATTACACGGGCGTATGTATACAACTATACATGCATGCGTACATGTATCATAGGCATTTTGTATCACATGTGGACGTTTAAATAGCGCCTTTTAAAAAGACCTCATGACGATCGTCTGAGAATCAAATTATCAATTTCATAATAGTCAAAGCACTTTCAAAGCACTTGACCTTACTTATAGCATATACATGTACAGTGAGCATATAAATCCTGTCATGTGCTGCTATAAAAGCCTTAATTGCATGGTTGAGCACAAACAAATGCATCATAAAAATTGCATATTCATCGTTTATCATACATTTTTAAGTTGTCGTAAACTGATAAGCATCATTTGCCATAAAGTGATCGTGGACTGCTACGCTTCTTTTGTCATAGGTTGTTCTCGTAGACTGATAAGCTCTTTTGTCACAAAGTCATCTTGATTCGATAAGCTTGTTTTGTCATTATTAAGTTATCGTGGACTGATAAGCATCTGTCCTCGTAAGTTGTTGTCTTTGACTGATTATTGTCGTCTGTAATGAGGTTGTTGTAGAGTGACTAACATCTTTTGTCACAAAGTTATCTTGGACAGGTAATTAAACATAAACAACCTTGAAAGAAAGAAACTGCATTACCCATGCAGTCTCATCTCCGACCGAGGGCAGTTCTCCCTCGTGGACACAGTCATCTACGCAGGGAAATGTAATTGTTCCGGTTGATGCTAATTTCAGAGGCTGTTTCCTATCGAAAACTATTTCAGTCGGAAGCCGTTGGTCTACACATTAGAAGAGGTCATGTTGCTGCTGCTGATTTTAGGAAGATGGATTCTTCCCACGTCCCACCTATCCCGTGAACAGCTTTCCCAGCTCCTCTTCGTCTACTTTGGCATAAGTTTCGACATTATGGAGCTGTTCCAGCTTTTCGAGGAGCCTGCCGTGCTGGTGGCAGGTGGCATGCCTTATGCCATTCTGACCGCCTGGTCGTTCAGTCTAATTCAGTTCACCATCGTTCTAACGGTCCTCAAGACACGCAAGCCAGGCCTGGCGCAGATCTCGGTTACGAAGTCTCCGTTGATGCGATTGCCCTGGTGTAGGCCTAAGTGCCTCCAGTCAGGCGTCTGGAGCCTTCTGACGAACCTCATCGTCCAGGACATTCCGTTCCTCTGCCTCCGATTGCACTGTCTCATCGTTCTCAAGGTCTACAGCTACAATCTCATCTTCTACACTTTCAAGAACATCTTAGTCATTGCTCTGCAGACCTATCGCTTCACGTCGCTAATGCTCAGCCGTCGCAAAGAATCAGAAGAACTGGATCTCGCGGCTACTGCCGACACAGTCACGACGAACGGCCTGTTGACGGACAATTTCAGCAACAGCGGGAGTAGGCGATGTAAGACCAGTCTCAGCCACTCTACTCAGCAGATTAGGGCTTCTGGAAGCACAGAGAGCGTGTGTGTAAGTACTAGGAACATGCCAAGAAGTGTCAGTTATAACGCGCTTCAGAGAACAGGCTCAGCTGATGCCTTTATTTCGTCTGTATGAACAAACCAATAAAACACAGACTACAGTATTTAATAACCTTATTAACAGTAAGCTTAATAAATGTATCAATGGCATAGATAACTCGTTCGAATGCGAAACTTAACAGTTGGGTTTAATATTTTGATTTAGTGTACATTTTCGAAACTATAAATTTACGATGTTTCACATGGATAATAATTGCACTGGTAGTAATAGGAATAGTAGAAGTAGTAGTAGTAGTAGTAGTAGTAGTAGTAGTAGTAGTAGTAGTAGTAGTAGTAGTAGTAGTAGTAGTAGTAGTAGTAGTAGTAGTAGTAGTAGTAGTAGTAGTAGTAGTAGTAGTAGTAGTAGTAGTAGTAGTAGTAGTAGTAGTAGTAGTAGTAGTAGTAGTAGTAGTAGTAGTAGTAGTAGTAGTAGTAGTAGTAGTAGTAGTAGTACTACTACTACTAACGGCCTGTTGACGGACAATTTCAGCAGCAGCAGCAGCAGCAGTAGTAGCATACTTAGAACTTTTTAAGATATTAACAGTAATGATAACTTATTCTGGCGAGCTCTTTTCAGAGTTGGAATCCCCTCTTCTAAGGAACCATTTTGCATTCGTGAGTTCTGATGACAAACGCCAGAAGGTGCGCATGCAGCCCTCCAAACCTACATGTATAGCAGGCGGTCACAAACGTCACTTGGGCTGTGACTTTTGTAGACACCCTGGCTGAATCATATCTACCTCATACCGCCGATCCCACAGGAGTAGCGGCCGACCTGGCTGCCCAAAGGAAGGTTCCAAATATGAAAGCCTGCCAGCCTCTTACCAGGCTGTAACCTGGAATAGTCGTGCTGTTAAAATCAGAAGTGAGCTAATCAGTCTGTCACCTTCGTTGTTCCGCAAGTGCTTGAAGTCTGTTCTGTTTTCCTGCATGTTTGGTCGGGAACCCTGCTGATGAGTTTTTCTGCGCTTTACAACTTGTCACTTATGTTATGTATGATGTTATGTTATCATCATCATCATCGTCAATATCACTGCTCCGTTTAATTGTTCAATGTTCAGCCACCAGGGCATGTGACAAATAATCCAACATTTCCAATAAAAAGACAAAGCTCGCTCGCGAACCAGTTGCAGCAATGATGCATGTTTTTTTCTTTTGTCATCCTGCTTTTCTACTGTTTTTCTCGCTCAGCTGATTGGCTGTTAACGAATGTGCTACTTGTTTATTTACTTACTGCCATCTTTATATTGACTCCACATTTTTGTTGCCACTACTGCAACTGCCAACCTCCGAATACTCTTCGTGCTAATAGTAGCATGTGCACCTGCGAAGATATACCAATATGTTAGCCTTTCTCTATTATATGATGATGATGATGATGATGGTGGTGGTGGTGGTGGTGGTGGTGGTGGTGGTGGTGGTGGTGGTGCTGATGATGATGATGATGATGATGATGATGATGATGATGATGATGATGATGATGATGATGATGATGATGATGATGATGATGATGATGATGATGATGATGATGGATGACAATAATATCTTTTGTCTAATTAAGCGCCTGCTAACCGCACTGCGCTGTACAGTGAACATACATATAGTAGAAACGGCAGCCACGCAGGGCGCCTTACATACATGTATACAGTAGAAGCACATGATAACAGTTTTACAGGAGTCGAATACAACTGTTTTTAACGTCAGCCACGCAGGGCGCCTATCACGGCCTAACACTCACTTAACTACCGCCGCCATCTAGAGAGTAGAGGGCTGAGTAAACCTTATGGAGGGCTGCGGGATTCGATCTTGGTACCTTCTGCACTTCACGCCGGTGTGTTATCCATTACTCTACGGGCCCCCACCAATGATGATGATGATGATGATGATGATGATGATGATGATGATGATGATGATGATGATGATGATGATGATGATGATGATGATGATGATGATGATGATGATGATGATGATGATGATGATGATGATGATGATGATGATGATGATGATGATGATGATGATGATGATGATGATAATGATTATATATATATATACAGATGTTTACCTGTGTGCATATTTATAATATCTAGATTATTATAAATTTGTGTATATAGTTATAAATAGAAGCTTAAAATATAATTATTATCATCGGGATATAGGCCAAAATCTGTGTCCGGTAGTTTTTATTGTTTGGCTATGAAGTGCATATAGCTAGGCCTATATTCCGAATAAAAACATCATTAAGGAGGTTTGAGTATACCTCGTTTATACATTTGATATGACATAACATTATTCATAACATCATATGTATACATGTTTATGCGTATTTTGAATCAGCGTATACACATAAAGAATGCGAAAACGTTCAATGAACATTACCCGGATAGACAACAAGCAGCTAGATATAATTTGGTGGTCATATGGACCTTTTACAGCCCACTATACGCGAGCAAGCTGTTTACGCTTGTATACAGTGAACGCTCTTATAAATCTGCCTTTGTCCGTATATTTTCTTTCTTCATGCAATATTGTGTGCGTTTGGTGGATGGGTATATAGGTGGATTGGAATTAATGAGTTTCTCGGTGGATGGGTGGGTGGATTGTGTGTGTGGGTGGGTAATTTGGCCTGTGGATGGATGGGTGTGTGGGCGTATGACTGGGTTTTAGATGGGTAGCTAGTGGGTTGGTATACAGTTTCGGGAGTGTGTTTCTTCATAGAGTCTTCGTTATTATCGTATGTAGAGATCTGATAAGAGAAAGACAGTCGTTGCGTTTTATCAACTGTGATACGATCGTTGCCTTATGGTATGGCATGGTATCTGAACATTTATAAAGTGTCTCTCACAATTGCAAACTATTCAGAGGCGCGCTCAGCTTACGTCATCTGGTATTCGCGAAAAAACGGCACTTTGCTGACAGAAACATTCCAGCCTACTATAGTGATTGTTCGTATTACGAGCAGCAGTTGTATTGCGCCACTATGGCCAGTTATTCCGATCATTTCCGAGTTTAAAGAACAGCAATTGTTACGTCGCTCTGTCTGTCGTTGTCGTTGTCTCGTTGTCGTTGTCTCGTTGTCGTTGTCTCGTTGTCGTTGTCTCGTTGTCTGTCTCATTGTATGCCTCCTTCCCTTTCTGCTTCTTCATCGTTCTCTCGTTCGCGCATTCGTTTACTCCGTGTGTATAAATCAGCCGACAACCGCTTCCGCAACCGAGGGATGTAAACGAGGCGCTACATAAATATTCCTTATCTTCCTGTACATTAATGCCGACAGTTACAACCATCTGCCATTCAACTGAGCAGAGCAATATGTGCCCTACTTAAACGTCTTCCGCCCACCTTCGTGTAGCGAATGAAAAACATAGAGTCAGAAACGATAGGGGGCGTGCTTTTGAATATGTAATATTCATTTCTGCACGTGACATAATCATTGATGCAGTTACGTAACCCTGAGGATACGAGGTCTTCGTCCATTATAAATTTCGGCATCCGTTCTTCCGTTGTGAAACTATCGACTGAGAAATAGAGTGATAATAAGAGAATAGGTTCATGTTGTACGCTTCCCTGTGACGAAGAGCGAAGTTGACACTGACATACATAACTCTTCATGGTAGGATGGAGCAGTTATACATCAACAGAATGATCTAAAGCTGAATGAAAGCAAACTTTGCAATTCACGAAATAGCCGATCCACAGAGTTTAACATCAATTGAAGTTATATCAATCGATCAACGCCATTTATTGAGACACAAACAAACCGTACATGAAGCCAGAAACAAAACATTTCAGTTTTTGTTTACAGTTTGTGTCAGTGCATACATACATACATACATACATACATACATACATACATACATACATACATACATACATACATACATACATGCATGCATGCATACATACATACATACATACGTACGTATATACGTACGTATGTACGTACATGTATGTATGTATGTATGTATGTATGTATGTATGTATGTATGTGTATGTGTGTAAGTATGTATGTATGTATGTATGTATGTGTGGCGGTCAAGGCCACAGTGCGTAAGTGGGAAGATTTATTTTATGCGAATAGCATCGTTTTCCTTCAGTTTACATGCGAAGGGAACAGCATCGTTTCTCTTAATTTTTCATGCGAAGACCCAGCATCGATCATTTAATTTTTATTTAATTTCAATAGGCGACGGTCCGGCAACGACCGTGATAGGGAAGCCCGATCGACGGTGTAAAGCCAGCGCATAGCGAGCAGACGCGTTAATTTGGGATGCATAGAGCCTGCCTCACGGTGTGCTGCTTTATACGTGAAGAGTTGGTTCGACTCTTCATACATAGCAATACTGTGAAACAGCGTTGTTGGTTAGCGATTCAGTTACCGATTCAAATATACTGCACTCAGTGTGGTAGGCGAGTGATTTTGGTTACGACAGAGTCAGAGTTCGAGTTTCCGGTTAGTACAAATATATTTACGGACGAAAGGGGCGTCCGAATAATATAATCAGGCGATCCCGAGTACAGCTAAAGAAGTTCACTGTTGGGAGACGGGCCGACAGCGCCGATCCCTCAGTTGATCGCGAAGCGGGCTAGATCCCGATCGTGGGAAATCTACGGCTGAGTAATACTCGGGGAAGGATACCGTTGATACACAGGAAAACCAATTCAGTGTGAGATCGAAAACCAGGGTGAATTTGGCGACGGGCAGGAAAGTCCCTCTTGGGTTTTGAAGAACTCCGCGATCGGAGCTTGTCCGGTAACCCATGAGAGTAGAGGTGACCTTCTTAAGGTAGCCATTTTCTGGAATTCTGAAATCCTTGAAACCAAGGGTGAATTTGGCGTCGGGCAAGGAAATCCCTCTTGGAGTTCGAAGAACTCCAAGATCCGACAGTGTTTGGTTTTATACACTGAGAAGAGTTTTACGCGATTTCGGCGTACTCGACACAAGGGAAGTTCTACGCACTTTCGGCGTACTCGGCCGGGAGGATTTTACGCGACTTCGGCGTCCTCGGCTGGGAGAGTTTTACGCGACTTCGGCACTCGGTGAAGTGACCGTCGGGATACCTGAAAAAACCAGTTTAGTACAAAAACGATAATAAGGGTAAATTTGGCGACAGGCAGGAGCGGAGCTTGTCCGGTTACCTGTGAGAGTAAGCGTGACCCTCGTTAGGGAACCAAAATTCGGAAATTCTTGGGAACAAAATTCAGGACATTCTGGTAACCTTACGGGGTCGGCGTTACATTTGGATTGTGACACTTGGATGGCTGACACGCCGGTGGAGCGTTGGAGGGGCTCCATCGCCCGGTAACTAAAAATAGTTACTGGGAAAGACCACTGTTACCGAAAGACCGCAGTACGGGAAAAGACCGCCCGACAACTGATTACAGTGCGGTAAGACCAGGAAAACGATAGAGTCAGGAAAATCTTGTATTCAAGCCAATCGTTATTCAGAGCAAATAACTTGGTGATCGAAACACGTAGTCCCGAGAACTGACCGAAGTGCGAAGTAGGGCCCACCTCGTGCGCCGGTCGGAACACAGTTCTGCGTGCGGTTAGGGAGGTTTTAGACCTAGAACCTGTCCTATCAGAAGAGAGTGTCGTGAGACCAGTATACCGCGTTAATATTACACGTGTATATATTATCGCAAGATGTTCGCGTGTTTGAGACGGCACGACGTGACGACTCGTCAGATGTACACCTTGTCCTCTCGGACAAGAGAACGTTCAGAGTTTTCCCCTATTGACGATAACTCGAGAGTCATGAGATGCAGAATGGTACGTGAGGGTTCGGTTAAGGCGGAGAAAAAGAGGAAGTCTTTGACTAAGAAATCTCACAGGAAGCTGAGGACTCCTGCCGGCAAGAGAGCGAACCCTGTTCTAAAGGACGGCCATCCTGAGGACGAGGACGTTGCCCACCCGGCGACCGCGGCAGTGGCAGAGTCCGAAAGTGAGATGGAGCTTGACAGCGACACTGTTCGCAAACAAGCGATACCCTCGGGACCTCCTCTTGGAGAAATGGGCACTGAGAGCGGAGACAGGGAACCGCTCGTCTACAGCAGAAGTAGACAGGATAGTGACCCGGGCGACTCCAGAAGGTCGGTTGGCTGGAGCCGAACCCAGCCCGACGACGAAGCAGCGTCTCGGGTAAGACCGACACAAGTTGGTACCACGTCTGATGAAGGGTTAGTTGATCTCGAGCGACGAACGTCACAAACTGGTACCAGAAGTGGGGTTCTAACGTTTTCTTGTCACAGAACCAGGCAAGGTCAGGAAGATACCGAGGACGAGTCGGATGAAGTGCCCCATAGTGAGCACGGAGGCGCGCGTCCAAAGTTACGTAAACGGAAAAGCAAACGAAGGTTGCTTAATGAAACGGGTGCACCTGACGAAACCAGTGCATTTGAAACGGAAGCTGGAACCCGCAGTGGGCGTGAAAGAGGTTTCCATGAGGATAACGGATGGTTGATAACCGTTCCAAAGACTACTGAGGTAGTACAGAACGATGTGAATAACGAGACATTCACACACTGGCGAGAGACCGTTGGTGAGAGTAGGTTTGACAGGTCCAAACCACTCGTCGACAATAGATCGGAGAACCTTGTGCAGGTTCAAGGACCTAGTATCGTACGGGGCAGGCAACCTGTACAGTTGAGACAGGCTTGTGATAGGCCAAGAGACATTGAGACAGGCCTGAAACCGCGGGGTGACGCCGTAGTGCAGAAAACGAGTGGTGACATCGTGGCGCATCAGCGAAACGAAGGTAATCGAGTACCGTTTACCAACATGGAAGAAGGTCGCCCAAGACCTGTGACAGATGAGGTAGATTGGCAAGCGGAGATGTCTTACCTGCGACAGAGTGTGGCAATGATGAGTTCGAAACTTGAAGAACTGTCTGTTCCTGCTGCTCAGCATGCGAAGTCTTACCGACGCGAGACATCGGGGAAACCTACGGGCCCAGGTTACCAGATGGATCGCCGAGGGAAGCTGCAGATCGAAGAGCCGGCACGGAGCCGAGGTAACACAGAGACACGTGAGGAAGTTTCGCTTTCGGAAACTTCGGAAAAGTTACGTAGCCGCTATCTTCCCGAGGACAGCGGGAGAGAGTCACACGGTAAAACGGCAAGGCAATCGAGTCGACAACGCCTGTTGACAAGAGGAAGAGTTGAGGCGAAATTACGTTCGTCAGTGAGTTCTTCGGATTCAGACACCGATAGTGTTGGTCCAGAAGAGGCCATGAGAACCGGAGTTTTTGACAGGAAAAACCTCCGCCAACGAGGAAGACATGAGAGTTATGAGAAAACTGAAAAGGAGACGTATGGTAAGGAACGTCTACCAGAGTACGAGAGACGCGGTTTAAAACAGGCACTTGATAGAGAAACCGAGAGAGAATCGAACATGGGAAGAGACAGAGATCATTTGGCCTGGGATGAGACCCACGAGCGGTACTCTAAAGGGCACAAACCAGATTCGAGAAGTCGTAATTGTCTTAGGTACGACGAATCTGACAGACCGCCAGAGTCAGGAAAAAGAGATATTCGCGACGAAGACAGAAGAGTTACGTTCGTCAACGGAAACTCTCAGAGCTCTCGCAATAAATATAAACGATCGGAGTCCAAAGACTACGAAGGTGGTGAGCCTCGTAGAAAAGGTCAGAGACAGGCTGAGTACATCTCTGATGAAGACAGTGCAACGTCAGGCGACCGAGAGATGACTACGATGTCTTCTAAGTGGCGTACAGGGAAGACGTTGGGTACTCTGAGGGGACAGAGTCGGCACTGGTCAGTGGTGAGGACAGACGAGGGAAACGGTTCCAGGAGTAACGATGAGGACAACCGGAGAGGAAATCCCAAGAAGAGTGTCGGAAGATCACTTGTTACACGGACAAGAGGCGAAGACCGATCGGATCGCGGTATACGAATCAAGCTAGAGAAGTACGACGGCAAGTCAGCGATCGCAGCCTTTCTAGCAAAGTTCGAAGTTTGTGCACGGTGCAACCGGTGGAGTGATCAGGAAAAAGCAGACCAGTTAATGTGTGCCCTAACGGGTCCCGCTTCGCAGCTGTTGTGGGACATGGGTGCACAGAGGGACGTGTCTTGGCGAGAACTTGTTGAGCGGCTTAAGGCCCGGTACGGGTCTGATGACCAAACTAGCCTATATCGGATGAAACTTCGCACTTACCGGCAGGCTCATGGAGAAACTCTGAGTAGTGTAGTGCAGGAAGTAAGGAGGCTAATGGCTTTGGCATACCCAGGACCAACAAGTGATATCGTCGAGACGGTCGCTTGTGACGCTTTCATTGATGCACTGGCAAACCAGGATTTGGGGCAGAAGGTGCGCGAGCGAGAACCAGTTAACCTCGAAGCGGCGTATAAACATGCGGTGAGGTTGGATGCCTATGGTCGATCTTCGACACAAGGTGGTGATTTAGACCGGAGACACGCGAGAGTTAAAGTTACCATGGAAGACCGAAAAGACTCGAGCACTGAGGGGCAACAGTCTCGTCGTCTAGAAGATCTCGAGCGAAAGATTAAAAATCTTTCAAGAGAACTTGATCGAGTGACAATAAATCAGAATTTGGGCATCGTCCCGAGAAAACCTCATGAAAGGGAGAACAGTTCTGATCTAGCTGTGGGAGATCAGAGGACAACCGAACCAAATGTGGGATGGCGACGGATTTATCCGCCCACACGGTTGCGTAACCCGGATATCGAATGCTACTTGTGCAAACGAAAAGGACACATAAAGCGATTTTGTCCTCAGAGAAACGCTGAGACGAATGGTGCAACCGGCACCAGTGAACCTACAAAGGCTGAACCGATACAAGAGGAAACCCAAAACCGACTGGTCAAAGGCAGTAGGGTGGCCTACGTGGTTGCGAGACTGGCAGGAAAACGTATACACTGTCTACTTGATTCTGGAAGTGAAATGTCACTTGTGCCACGACGTTTCGTGCTAGACGCTGTGCTAGTACCGTCAGAACAGCGACTCCTAGCCGCTAATGGAAGTCAGATTAAGGTGGATGGTGAAACTAACCTTAAGATTCGGATCGGAAAGCAGGTGTACCCTGTACCCTGTCTAGTTACAGACCAAGTGACAGAAGTGATCTTGGGGTTATCTTGGCTGGAAGCCAATCAGGCAAGATGGGACTTCGCAAGTCGATGCGTTTTCCTTGGGAGCGAGAAGATCCCTCTGAAAGAGGTCGTTACCGAGTCCATGTGCCGGAAGGTTATTGTGCAAGAGGACATAATAGTTCCTCCAAGGAGCGAAGTTGACGTTCCAGCTTGGGTAGTATACCCGCATTTCCAAAAGGATAACGAAGATTGGACGACCATTCCAATGGAATTATCAAAAGATTTGATAATCGGACGTACGTTGGTGACAGGAAGAGACACGGAAGTGTGGATCAGGATGTTGAATGTTGGAGACAGAGATTCGCTAGTCAAGAAACGGACTGAATGTCCGCTGGAGCGAGTGAACGTAGTCGATGTGACAGTTAATCGAGCCAGAACGGAATCGTATGATGAGCCTTACCGAAGCGAAAATCCGGAGAAGCCTATGGGCCCAGGTTATCCGGAGGAACGCCGAGGAAAGCAGCAAAGTACGATTGACCGGTTTGGATCGAAGATTAGTACAACGGCCAGTGTGGCGGAGCAGACGCTCAACCCACTTGCCGAACAGACCCTAAAACGACTATGGGAAGAAGTGCCAGCAGACATTTCGGAAGAAGAGCGAATCAGGTTACGAAAACTTGTGCTAACGTACAGCGCAACGTTTTCCCTTAACGAAAGTGATAACGGATTCACTTCGGTGATCCAACACGAGATCGATACGGGACAGGAGAAACCAGTTCGGCAACCTTTGAGACGTCAACCGCTTTCCATGTTACCGGAAGTTGATCGTCAGGTAGAAGACATGTTGAGACAAGGAATCATTGAACCTTCGATATCGGAATGGGCATCCAATGTCGTAATGGTTAAGAAAAAGGATGGCAGTATGCGGTTCTGTATCGATTACAGGCAACTGAACCTGAAGACACGGAAAGATGCTCATCCGTTACCCCTTATCCGCGAGAGTTTAGATACCCTGGGTGGCGCCAGATGGTACAGTACGTTCGATTTGAGAGCAGGTTATCACCAGATGGCCTTGCACCCAAGAGACAAACACAAGACCGGGTTCGTTACGAGAAGGGGCAGCTTCCAATTCAAAGTGTTACCTTTCGGATTGTGCAATAGTCCGGCCTCGTTTTGTCGACTAATGAACTTAGTCTTGACAGGGCTAAACTATGACATCTGTCTGGTTTACTTGGATGACATAATTGTGTTCTCGAGGGACGTAGAGACGCACATGCAACGTCTAGAGATGATTTTCAGGAGATTACAAGAGTATAATCTCAAGCTGAAACCATCCAAATGTTACCTGTTACAACAGAGAGTATTGTTTCTTGGTCACGTTTTGAGTGAAGAAGGGGTCGCGACGGATCCGAGCAAGATCAAGGCCGTAGAAGAATGGTCTGCTCCTCGGAACTTGAGGCAAGTCAGATCCTTCGTTGGTCTTTGCTCCTATTACCGACGTTTCATACATGATTTCGCGGTGGTAGCTCAACCACTTCATTTCCTGACCAGGAAAAATGTACCGTTCCATTGGACTGACGAATGTCAGGGAGCTTTCGAAGAACTTAAACGAAAGTTGGTTTCCGCACCTATACTTGGGTTACCGAACGACGAGGGCCAGTACATCCTGGATACGGATGCCTCGGCATACGCCATTGGAGCGGTGTTATCGCAAGTACAAGAAGGAGAAGAGACAGTGATTTGTTACGCGAGTCGGCTCTTGTCGACGGCGGAACGGAACTATAACGTTACCAGGCGAGAGTTGTTAGCTGTGGTGTATTTCTTGAAAGAGTTTCGTCAGTACTTACTGGGTAGTAAATTCCTACTCAGAACAGACCACTCCGCACTTCAGTGGTTACGCAGAACACCGGAACCGATTGGCCAACAGGCTCGTTGGTTAGAGATGATAGAGGAGTTTGACATGGAGATATGTCACAGACCGGGAGCAAAACACGGTAACGCAGACGCGATGTCTAGAGGTCCGGGTGAGGAACAACCTAAGGAGGTTACCATGAGAGTTACGAATGAAGACGTGATGTGGGCACGTCCGATCGGAGAAGTAACGCGCTCCGAGGTTACCAGTGAAGAGACAGGCCAGGAAATCCGTTGGACAAAGGAGTTTCTTCGAAGAGAACAGCAGAGCGATTGCAATATTGGTACGGTCCTTGATTGGAAGGAGTCGAAGCATCATCCAACACAGGCAGAACTATCACCTGCTAACGGAGAGGTGAAAGTGGTGGTGAGCAACTGGAATCAGCTGGAAGTCCTGCAAGGAGTGTTACACAGAGGCTGGATTCAGGGTAACACAGGAAAAGCTGAGCGATCTCAGTTAGTTGTGCCCTTATCTCTACGGCAAGAGATGCTTCAGTTAACACACGCAAGCTTTGCCGGAGGACATTTCGGGATTCGGAAGAGTTTAACTCAGTTGCAACGCCGGGCGTATTGGCCGAGTTGGAAGGACGATGTTAGGCGGTTCTGCCAAAGGTGCGATCGCTGTGCTCGTTATCGAAGGGAGAAACCTCCAAGACAGGGTTACATGCAGACTCCTGTGGTCGGTGAACCGGTGGAAGAGTCCGAAATCCACGCTAATGGTTGTGCACGTGGATAAATTGAAGCCGTTTTACGGTAAACCTCCGAGTACCTGGTTACCGGAGAGGGACAGAAATCTTGAGTTACCTACAGTAGACTGGCCAGTCCTGGCTCAAGATCCTAATGCAGAACATGAACCAGAGGAACCTTCAGAAAATCCAGACGAGACCGCTGATCCAGAATTGCCACCTGGACGACGGACGAGACGAAAACCTCGCTTGGATGGATGACTACGACTGTAGAAGTCCTTGTTAGTGACCTTCTGAAGCAGACGTGTATCTAGGACAAACTAGATGAACGCTTAATTGCGTTGGTTTCATTGACTATTCGAGAACCATGTTTCAGTTGCCCTTTTGATGAGAGTATTTCTTTTGAGCGGTATCTGGGAGCATACAGTACCGGTGCTACCAGCAACGCTTAATTGCGTTGGTTTGACAGATTGTCAGTGAATGACTGTTTAAGTTTCCTTTTGATGATATATGTTTCGGTTAAACATTGGATTAGTGGTTAGTACTGAAACAAGTAAAGATTCCAGTACTAGGACGCTTCATTGCGTTGGTTCTACAATATGATAACTTGTACTTTTATTTTGCTTTCACGATTTGGAAGTGGTACCGGGTGTGACTGATCGACAATGGTTACCAGATCGGGAGACAGTGGGCGACTTTTCTCTCCTTAAGTTCTCCTGGCCCTTGGGGTCCGGTAGAGCCTAGGTTCATGATAGAGGGCCTGTTAAGGTTGGCGATTTGTCAGGTACGACAGGTTGCCAGTAGGGTGGTGGTTCGGATCGAAAGCATCATTAAAAAGGCTGTCGCTATCACGGTTCTCATCGTGTTTGGCGTACGTGCGGGGTGCCGAGAGATCGAAAGCATCATTAAAAAGGCTGTCGCTATCACGGTTCTCATCGTGTTTGGCGTACGTGCAGGGTGCCGAGATTGTCGATAGACCGCCCTATAACCAAAGGTGCATTTGGTTCCTTGCTCTCTAAGTGGATCTGGGTTGGGGATGTTCCTGTCACGTTTGATTAAGGTCCCCGATTTTGGCAGAGATGCTCCGCATCTAAGTAAGGTGGGGAGAGTGTGGCGGTCAAGGCCACAGTGCGTAAGTGGGAAGATTTATTTTATGCGAATAGCATCGTTTTCCTTCAGTTTACATGCGAAGGGAACAGCATCGTTTCTCTTAATTTTTCATGCGAAGACCCAGCATCGATCATTTAATTTTTATTTAATTTCAATAGGCGACGGTCCGGCAACGACCGTGATAGGGAAGCCCGATCGACGGTGTAAAGCCAGCGCATAGCGAGCAGACGCGTTAATTTGGGATGCATAGAGCCTGCCTCACGGTGTGCTGCTTTATACGTGAAGAGTTGGTTCGACTCTTCATACATAGCAATACTGTGAAACAGCGTTGTTGGTTAGCGATTCAGTTACCGATTCAAATATACTGCACTCAGTGTGGTAGGCGAGTGATTTTGGTTACGACAGAGTCAGAGTTCGAGTTTCCGGTTAGTACAAATATATTTACGGACGAAAGGGGCGTCCGAATAATATAATCAGGCGATCCCGAGTACAGCTAAAGAAGTTCACTGTTGGGAGACGGGCCGACAGCGCCGATCCCTCAGTTGATCGCGAAGCGGGCTAGATCCCGATCGTGGGAAATCTACGGCTGAGTAATACTCGGGGAAGGATACCGTTGATACACAGGAAAACCAATTCAGTGTGAGATCGAAAACCAGGGTGAATTTGGCGACGGGCAGGAAAGTCCCTCTTGGGTTTTGAAGAACTCCGCGATCGGAGCTTGTCCGGTAACCCATGAGAGTAGAGGTGACCTTCTTAAGGTAGCCATTTTCTGGAATTCTGAAATCCTTGAAACCAAGGGTGAATTTGGCGTCGGGCAAGGAAATCCCTCTTGGAGTTCGAAGAACTCCAAGATCCGACAGTGTTTGGTTTTATACACTGAGAAGAGTTTTACGCGATTTCGGCGTACTCGACACAAGGGAAGTTCTACGCACTTTCGGCGTACTCGGCCGGGAGGATTTTACGCGACTTCGGCGTCCTCGGCTGGGAGAGTTTTACGCGACTTCGGCACTCGGTGAAGTGACCGTCGGGATACCTGAAAAAACCAGTTTAGTACAAAAACGATAATAAGGGTAAATTTGGCGACAGGCAGGAGCGGAGCTTGTCCGGTTACCTGTGAGAGTAAGCGTGACCCTCGTTAGGGAACCAAAATTCGGAAATTCTTGGGAACAAAATTCAGGACATTCTGGTAACCTTACGGGGTCGGCGTTACATTTGGATTGTGACACTTGGATGGCTGACACGCCGGTGGAGCGTTGGAGGGGCTCCATCGCCCGGTAACTAAAAATAGTTACTGGGAAAGACCACTGTTACCGAAAGACCGCAGTACGGGAAAAGACCGCCCGACAACTGATTACAGTGCGGTAAGACCAGGAAAACGATAGAGTCAGGAAAATCTTGTATTCAAGCCAATCGTTATTCAGAGCAAATAACTTGGTGATCGAAACACGTAGTCCCGAGAACTGACCGAAGTGCGAAGTAGGGCCCACCTCGTGCGCCGGTCGGAACACAGTTCTGCGTGCGGTTAGGGAGGTTTTAGACCTAGAACCTGTCCTATCAGAAGAGAGTGTCGTGAGACCAGTATACCGCGTTAATATTACACGTGTATATATTATCGCAAGATGTTCGCGTGTTTGAGACGGCACGACGTGACGACTCGTCAGATGTACACCTTGTCCTCTCGGACAAGAGAACGTTCAGAGTTTTCCCCTATTGACGATAACTCGAGAGTCATGAGATGCAGAATGGTACGTGAGGGTTCGGTTAAGGCGGAGAAAAAGAGGAAGTCTTTGACTAAGAAATCTCACAGGAAGCTGAGGACTCCTGCCGGCAAGAGAGCGAACCCTGTTCTAAAGGACGGCCATCCTGAGGACGAGGACGTTGCCCACCCGGCGACCGCGGCAGTGGCAGAGTCCGAAAGTGAGATGGAGCTTGACAGCGACACTGTTCGCAAACAAGCGATACCCTCGGGACCTCCTCTTGGAGAAATGGGCACTGAGAGCGGAGACAGGGAACCGCTCGTCTACAGCAGAAGTAGACAGGATAGTGACCCGGGCGACTCCAGAAGGTCGGTTGGCTGGAGCCGAACCCAGCCCGACGACGAAGCAGCGTCTCGGGTAAGACCGACACAAGTTGGTACCACGTCTGATGAAGGGTTAGTTGATCTCGAGCGACGAACGTCACATATGTATGTATGTATGTATGTATGTATGTATGTATGTATGCATGCACGTACATTTAGACGGGACTATAAAGAAAGAGGAAGAGAAATAGTGAAAGGAGAAGAAGAAGAACAAGAAGACAAAGAATAAAGATAAGAATGTGGACAATGAGAATGACAAGGAGAAGGAGAAGAAGAATAGAAAGTAGAAGCTCCCTTAGACCATCCTCAAATGGCAACCATGGGTATGAAGTGTTAGCGACTTTATTTTTATCCATTGGTGGACTGTTGCGTTGAATCGAGGGCAGTAGGCATCCGGTCCACATGGTGATAAATAGGACAATTATTATCGATCTTCATTTGTTATTCCCAGATGGACGATTGTCCCTCTTGTCTGGTTTAATGGCGGAAACCCTTTACATGCTCCACTTTATCATTGTTGTCTGAGTGCAAATCTTCGCTTTATCTGCTCTTAATGTGTTTGACTGTTTGGTTCTGTCAAAATTTATGCCTCATATGCGTCCAAGGGTCGTGCCATAATATTTATTTGCCACTATTCCATTGGTCCAGTAATCCGCAAACATTCTGATGACGTAGATGGCGTGGCTTTACTGCGTCGTATTTACAGATATTTTGATTTAAGCTGTAGAACAAACGGTAATCTTGCAAATGCATTCTAATGTAAATCTCCGAATTTTCTCAGGGCCACACAAAGCCCCATCAGACACATCAGCTTATTCACCTGCGCTTAGTCAAATAAGGACCGCGAGAGGCAGGTCATTTGGTCAGTTTTCGGTGACATGTCAGGAATCAGAACCATGGAAAGACAACGTGGTGCTGTGATGTATCCTGCTGTTAATTTAATATAGCTTTGTCTCATCAGAAGTCCTTTAAGTGAATTCGAGTCATTTGAATACAACAACTGCAACCAGCATCCAGCAACCAGACAGCGTTCTTGAGCGTTACGCGAGACGATTTTTAAAAATAACCGCGTTCGCATTCAATCTAATAACTTAAAACAGAATCAACCGATGACGCGCCGAAATTAAGCCGATATTGTCAGAGTTTAGAAGACAGGTGCACAGCTGTTTTAGTGCAAATGGCCGCTTTTCCAGTTTTTATGAAGTCGCGGGCCGCAGAAATGTAGTTATGGAACAACAGATTAAATGTAAATATTTTAATCTAAAAGCACATAGAGCCCTAACATAATATTTACAGAGCATGCGATAACTACGTGCGGAACGTCAGTTCAGTACTCTCTACCTGTATGGCAGTCATTAAGCGCTTTTAGCCAGGTGTGAAATTAGTCGAAGTGAATCCCATCAGTGAATTAAGAGTTTCATCAGGTAGCTGATTTCGCTGCGCTGAATTGTTCAACTTCATCAAAGAGAATGCCTGCTCACAAGTGTAAATGCTTCCGAAAGTACTAAATAATGCCTGAAGCAGGTCTGTGCCTCTTGTGTGTCCTTTAAGTGGATGAAGTTCTACAAGTTCCTCATATAACTGAAAGTCAGATGTGACGCAGCGCGCAAATATAGGCCTACTGTCCACATCAGATTCTGTGCAGTTGGTCCATCAACAGCAAATGAATAATAGACACAACCTCTGAATTTTTTATAACACTGATTTTCGACATCGTTTGCGAGTTCAATCACACGTTGTTTGTCTTCTTTGGTTCTCTGCCCTTAAGCAGGTTCATGTGTCCAACGGCGCCATTC
>OY744606.1:66470270-66490270 GCA_963556255.1 Allolobophora icterica
TTTGGCAATTGTAGGTAGATATGAATGACCAATGGCCGTGTAAATTTTCTTATAAAAACCCAACTTCGTTCTTGAGATATCAACCAAACACTGCAGGGGATTACTTTATTTTGCCGCACCCTGTACACGATTATATGACATCAATTAGGCCTACATAATAATTAAATATAATCAATGTAATATATAAAATTCCGATGCAAATGACAGGCTGTGCCTGCGTTCTTCCTCGTGTCAGACGGTTTAATGAGCGGACGTGTAACAATGTAAGGAAATTCCTGCGCGTAATTTGAGGCATGGATGGCAATGGATGACGTCAGAGCCGTGGTCCTTTCTCTTAGTCTGATTCAGACGAACCATTCCCTCTGTACAGTCCACGTGACTCTCTCTACATCACGTTCTGAACGCTAAGTCTCGCTCTGCCGCAAGACCTTGTCATCGTTTCTGAATAAGCACACGCATTCCAGCTGTAACAGCATGCAGCAGAAGCAGCAGCAGCTGGCACGATCGCATCAGCAGTTATACTGCTGTGGTCAACGTGCACGGATGCTGCAGGGATATTGATTGGGCGCAGGGTCCGGGTAAAGTACGCTCGGCTCAAGATCGAAGCAATTTGACGTGCCTGCCGACCGTTGGTCTGTCGACGGCAAATCGGTCGGCGCTACGATTGCACTTGGTTCTCGCCAGAGGGCGTCTCCTCCGTTTGAGCCGCGCGCACTAATTCGCCGCCCAATCGCTCGTCTGATGCCATTAACATCCGTTGTAAACACCCTGTCGTCTGTAAACACCCTGTCGTCTGTAAACACCGAAATCGAGGAACAGATGCTCCTGGCCCAGCATTGCAGGCAAAAAACCGTAGAGCCTTCGGTTACGGTTATAGATGACCGTTGCATAATTATTCCAATCTCTACATATGTAGCTCTGCAGGGTGAGAATGCGAGCTAGGAGTAATCGCTGGTCGCAAATTTAAAGATCGAGCTGCTGATTAGTTGATGCAATGCTCTGCATATAGGCAATGCTCTTTTGTCTTTTTTTATAAGTATGTAATCAAGTCATGCCTTTATTACGATAAATGTAATGCGTGCCTGCGGAAAAGGCTATACGCCTTTTATGGAGTAGCAACATGTTTGTTAAAACGTATTCAGTCATCATTAATGGTGCCCTCATCCAAGGGGTGGGGTGCTGCAGGTTTCCACGTTGCCGCCAGTCCGACCAAGGGTCCGTCTATAGGCTGAATGTAGTCAGGAGTTCAGCGGGTGGAGGTACTACCGTCCGGATCCACCTGTATACCTGGGTAGCCCGACCGATCTATTCCAGCCTCTTGGAGGATTGGATGTCATGACTCTGAGCGCTGTTGCCATCTACCGTCGCAAAGTGACCAAACATCTGAAGTCTCATTGTAGCTCTTATCTCCAAAACGGAGATCTATAGTGCACCTGTATTATGCGTTTGTGATGTATTTGGGCTTCTCATGAGACGCCATTGTTGGAAAGCGAATCCTGTCGTTACAGTGGCACTAGTCTAGAGAAGTTTTGAAATTGGAATAAAATTTCCCTTGCCGAACATGGTACACCGCCAAAATTACGAGATGACCGTTGTGGGTGTGACAATCCTCAGGCCAAACAGGAATCAGAACGGAGACCTGGTTGGGCTTGGATGGTCATTAGCCAAGTATGGGCGTCTTCTTTGACCCATACCTGAGAAACAGTATTGACCGTAAAATAATAATAATAATAATAATAATAATAATAATAATAATAATAATAATAATAATGATGATGATGATGATGATGATGATGATGATGATGATGATGATGATGATGATGATGATGATGATGATGATGATGATGATGATGATGATGATGATGATGATGATAATAATAATAATAATAATAATAATAATATATATATATAATAATAATATATATAATAATAATAATAATAATCTGACATTTATAGCGCGCCCAAACAAGATAAAAAAAATTGCACGAAAGCGAGTAAAAGTACAGAAAGCCTAATTATAGTACATTTCAAAAAGATAAGTTTTAAGGTTAGTTTTGAAATTAAGCCAATGTCACATCTAAATGATTGTCATCAGTGACAGAATATAGAAAAAAAATTTAAACCATTAAGTGCAACTTTACGTAAAACGTTTTTGTAAAACATATGTGACTTTTTTCTTTTTTTCACAGCCGATTAGGCGTTGTCCTTAATTTTCGTTTCCCACAAAGAAGTAATAGTCACACACTCAATTTCCTATCAGAGGTAGATTATTCACTGCGTTGACTCTGTAACTTATTGAAACCATGATTCCTTCGTTTTACCTGTTACTTCCTTGCAAAATTTAATTGCATTGTCTTTCCTGTTTCACACGGTCTTTTTAATTTCGTTTTCCTATTACGATCCGATCCTTTGCCAAGTTTTCTCGTCCTCAACGAAACTCTTCGATACAGCTGCTCTTCATCTCTCTCTGGTCTATCTGCCAACCGGACTCGGACCTCCAGTGGACATCGATCTCTGGACAACTCCTCATATAAGATGCAGCGCTCGTGGTAAGCTTTAGAGAAGCGCTTAGAATATGGATTTACGATTACGATTACAATTAATGATTACGATTACAATTAATGATTACGATTACGATTAAAGTAAGTAAGTATGTTCTTTATTATACCACCTGCAAACGCACTGTGGTTAACAATAGCCTACAGATTATACAAATAGATGCATATGAAACTGAAAAAAAATATTAGCATACAGAAAGATAGACTTAATTTCGGTCTATTGTTACTTAGTATTACTTAGTAATATGTTTAAGAAAATATGGAATAAACTGTTGCTCGAAGCAGCCGATCGATTGGCTAATCGTTTCACCCGTACTTATTTCTGCCCGGAAGAGCAAAGACGCTTTGTCGAGGAGGCATGCAACTAAATTGTAATTAAAGTGAAATGAGACTTTTACACATGAGAAATTTACACTGACGATGTTAATTAGCTTCCTCGTCCGATCGACTGGTTGGTGTCGACTGCTCGCTCCTCACGCTGGCATACATGTATGCCCATGCGTTGGACACGTGGCTTACGTTCTAGCGAGTTTAGGTCTATGGATTATTATAATGAGCTCCGGCAGCGGCGACCAAGGCGGCGGTTTGCTTGCAGCGAAATGCTGCCGCCTTTCAACGCAGGAAAGGCTAAGCGCTGTGCAAGCACTGGCAGCAGCATTATCAGCAGCAGCGGCAGCGGCAGTGGCAGCAGAAAGAACAGCTAGTCTGAGAGCATCGTCGTGAGAAGTGTCCAATTGTTTGCCGACGACTGACTGCGCACAGCTCCGTCGCAGAACCAACCATCGACAACATCATCCCTACGGCAAAAGCATCAGCAGCGGCAGCAGCGGCAGATTCACCACCATCACCAGCATCCGATTCAGCGGATCCAGCGCCTATTCATCGCCATCGTCTTCCTAACCATCGTCCGGATGCGGCGCTGATTCAGAACCTGCAGACGTCTCGTCCGGTCGAACCTTCGTCGTTAAAGCGTGTCGTCGATGCTCTGTCGGTGGTCAGTGAAGCGTGGAATCGACGACCGCAACCGATGCGTGACGAGGAGTACCAGCAGCGTCGTCTTCGACTTCGTTAACTAAAATGAGACTGGGCTCTCTGGTCGTTGTCATCAACAAAGACGACTCATCATCGCGTCAGTACCTCATGGCCTCTTCGCACCGGACCATCAACAACAACCGCACGAAACAGGCTCCAGCCAACTTCTTCGTACCAATCAAGTCCTCTGCCACCGGCGGCGGTGAAGGTATCGGTGGCGGGGGCGGTGGCGGAGGAGGTGGAGGTATCGGGGGCATCTACTCGGACTATTGCGACTACGAGGCTGCTATCGCCGGCGCTCGTTCCACGGACGCCGATGGCTCCGTTGCCGACAAACAACGCCTGACGAATATCGAAAAGAACGGTAAATGGAGGGACGGTGCGGGGTTGGGAGGAGGCGGAGGCGGTGGAGGGTTGCAAGATGCAAGGGTGGGTAAACGACAGCACCATCGCCTTGTCTACAAGAACGGCGAGTGTAATGTTACACGAGCGAACATCAAGAAGCGCCGACAGCGCTACATGGCTGACATCTTCACGACTCTGGTCGACATTAAGTGGCGCTGGAACCTCCTCAACTTCGTCCTCGCTTTCATCCTCAGCTGGCTCATCTTCGCCCTCGCCTGGTGGCTCATCTGCTTCTCGCACGGCGACTTCAACACGGCACATGCAACCGGTGCCGAGAAGGAGGCTCGTAAGCCGTGCGTCGAGGAGGTCTACGACTTCACGACGGCCCTTCTCTTCTCCATCGAGACACAGCAGACGATCGGCTTCGGCAGTCGTCGTACGAATCCTCACTGTCCGGAGGCTATCCTCGTCATGATGTGTCAGTCATGCTTTGGTGTCATCATTCAGGCACTGATGACGGGTCTCGTCTTCGCCAAGCTGTCGCGGCCAAAGAAGCGCGCTGAGACTCTCCTCTTCAGCAAGAACGCCATCGTCTGCAAGAGAGACGGTCAGCTGTGTCTCCTATTCCGCGTCGGCGACATGAGGAAGTCGCACATCGTGGAGGCGCACGTCCGCGCGATCCTTATAAAGAAGCGAACGACGCAGGAGGGCGAGGTCATACCTCTCTACCAGTACGATCTCCAGTTGGGTGACGGTGAGTCCGAGGGCCGACTCTTCATGGTCTGGCCGGTGATCGTCGAGCACCGCATCAACGCCGACAGTCCCCTATGGGAGTTGTCGGCCGAGGACCTGCACAAGGAACAGTTCGAGTTGGTCGTCGTGCTGGAGGGAATTGTCGAGTCGACGGGAATGACGACCCAGGCGCGTACCTCCTACCTTCCCGGGGAGATCCTCTGGGGCCACCGCTTCGAACGACTCGTTTCATTCCAGCGCGAGACCGGACAGTATCTGATCGACTATTCGCGATTCCATTCGACCGTTCCGATCGACATTCCGCAGTGCAGCGGCAAGGACATGGACGAGATGCGTCGGGGGTCGAGCGGCGAATCGAGCGACGCCGGGGAAGACGACGAGACCATCTCGATCCGGTCGGACCCAGTCCTCCTCACGAAGACTACAACGACGACGGCTCACGGCCAAGCGATCGTCTCCAAGGCGGCGGCGGCGGCCGGCGATGAGAACAGGCGCCGGCTGTCGATCCCGGCGCTGATGAGAATGAGAACGAACGGGATAAACGGAGTGGCGCTTGCTGCCTTTGATCTTCAAAATGAGGAGGATGGCGAACCGACCTTCAAAAGTATTATCGATTGCAATAGCCTGACAATCGGAGCCGATACCTATCAGTTCATGTGAATCTGGATCACTCTGCATGGATTAGATTACCACGGGTGATCATACCTGTATCGTCACAAACTGGTATCGGCAGCAACGCCACTAACAGGAGCAGCAGCCGAGGAAGTGGGAGCATCTGGCGATGTTTCTACGCCGTGCATCGATCTCTTTTCTTGCTTGCAGTTCCGTTAGCAGAAAGACTTAAAGAAACCGCGCGTCAATTGCAACACGAGCTGCTCTCTCGTCTGTCGACGCCGCCCCCTCTGACCGAAACTGACCACTTCCGCCGCCCACTTGGACGTGCACAGCTGCTGATTTGGTCAGCAAGCAATGGCGGCACTCAGTTCAATTATCTCGTCAAAACAGTTGCGTGCTGCCTGGTTTGCAAGCAACGCTAACTGGATTCAACGAACGAATTGCACCCAAGAAAGTCTGGCAGACGAACTAAACGATGAACAACTGTGGTAATCGGGACGATGTTAGTATCCATTTCCAAAACGACCTTTTCCCCTACCGCCCCTCCTTCTCCCTCCTAAATTCCTCATAATTCTCATTTCTCCTGTTCAGCCGACGAAGTGACACTGACCTGGTACGTCTTCGTACATTTCCATTTTCTTATCGTATTAGCGTTGCCGTAATGTTTTTATCGTTTGCACACATTGAAACACACGACGCTTACCTGGCCTACATAGGTACACATACACACGCACAGTTTATTGCTTGAGGCAGAGTTCTACCTGAGTCGTGCAAGCACTTAGTCTTGCACCTATCGTCTGCATGTAGACTCAAGTAATGGTCTCATTTTCCATTATTTCCTTCATGCTTAATTGCTTCTGTCGAGGCCAGTAGGTAGGGCCTATCTGAGGAGAATTAGGACACTTAAAAATTAGCTGACTGGCTAAATGAGGCTTTCTTGAAAATTTTGAAATAATAAAGGTCTAGTTTTGTCTCCTTTGGGTGAATGAAACGCTTCTTTGTAACGCCGTCATTTCCAGCAACATTCAGACATGCACACAAAAGAATCAGTTGGATTCTCATCTTTTTATGCGAAAATTCATTTTCTGGAATTGTATCGCAATATTTCATTTGGAATTGCATCTGTTTGTAGTTCCAAATATTTAAGCACGAAAGCAGAAAATAGGTTAAGATTCCCAGGATCTGAATATCAGTTTGATAATGTTGTTTTCCACTCGTATTTTTTCCCATGGTTTACTTGGTTCAAACCAGTAAGTTCAGAATAGAATGATTCAACATGTGCTTCTGAACTTTCAAGTTTGCTATAAATCAGCTACGCCGAAGGTCTTCCTGCTCATGACTCCTCTGGTTGTTTTCCTGGCTCTTGTTATTGTATTGTTTTGAAGCTCAATGCAAGGAATAAAGGTCTAGATGAATTAAAGTGCTCTGCACATTAGGTTATGTTGACTTTGGCGTTTATTATGAGCAGTTTCATTGATGCTTTGACGGTGTTAACCGTTTTCGTCGTTAGGTACTTTGTTTCGAATGTACGCAGTTTGTTAATTTATTATTAAAATGTCATGCTTACTCGTCAATGCTGAACCTCCAGTTTACAGAAACACATTTAATTTCCCTAAAGAACTGCACTGGCAATCGTTCAATCCTCTGCCAATCAATCATTCCATGTTCCAACTTGGGTGTAGGATTATTGCGACGGGCGAAGTCATCCGTATCTTTTCATCAGCCACAGGACGCATGCTCTTCCAGGAATCTTTGTTCGTAGCATTTCTGCACTTAGACCATTATGTACACAGGTCATCTGGCGTATGGCCTACTAATTTTGATCTACATGGAGGGTTGTTGTTTTCAAAAGCAACGGTTTTTCGCACTGGCAGTCCAGTTAAATTGTAAAGAGTTTAGAACAGGTTAACAGCACACCGCATTCTTGAAGTAATGCAGGTGATTGAAAATTACAGCATATTAATATGAATGCTAGTATTCTAATCTGAAAAGTTCAATAGTCGTCCTAGTCTCAGTTCACAGGGAAATCAATCAATCAATCAATATTCGTTTATTGCAATAATTCCCGTTGACACAAACGCAACGAAATTGCTGCTCATGGAATTTCTCTGTATCGCTACTGAGCTTGTAAGCTTGGAATAGGCCTACCGAGGATGTCCTCACAGCGTCAGGTCACTCTCCTTAAAGTCACCTGTCTCTGTCCGTCTGTGCGTCCGTCTGTCTCGTTCACAGTCTGTCTCTTTCTCTTCTTAGTTCATGCAACATTTGACTTTTATCTTTGCGTTTTTACTCTAACGGTTGCGTCAATAATTTAACGTTACCATGACGACATGTTTTAACTCTGCGCTGTCATTGGTCGTAACTGGTAGCTAGATGTTTGATTGTATTCTCTGCTTGTGAATACAGAGAGAC
Organism: Allolobophora icterica; assembly: GCA_963556255.1. NCBI lineage: Eukaryota > Metazoa > Annelida > Clitellata > Crassiclitellata > Lumbricidae > Allolobophora > Allolobophora icterica. The sequence continues at coordinate 66,477,986 of OY744606.1, forward strand.
AGAGGGAGACAGAGTGAGACAAAGAGAGACTGGGAGAGATACGCTGAGACGGACGAATGACTGAAGTAGCATACGAACGCAGGCGACATTAATTTCATATATGCATGCGTCATCTCAGTGCCTCTCCACACGGCATTAAGGAGGACGAGAAGACATAGGGAGAAGACTAGAGAGAGAGAGGATAAGATTACTAATAAGAGAAGAGGCAGGAGGAGGAAGAGGAAGAAACGGATGACGACCACGAATGCGCGGGATATCGATCCTGTCTTTTTCCAAGAAAAATAAATAATGTAATGTCCGAAGCATAAGGACGGTCGAAGGTAAGCTCCAATAAAACGACGGTAGTCTGGGAAACAAATCACTTGGCCACATACGGCAAACACATTGAGGACGTCGGTCTTCCCAGTTGAAGGCAGTGGCAAATTTACAGGCCAGAATTTGAAACTAAGAATATCCTACTAGAGGTGGCAATAGGCAGCTGGAGCAGCATGTTGGGTCCTGGAAAGTCACGGTTGTACGTACTACTTACAGACTGGTAAACGATAAATTTGTCGTAGTCGGGTCATGGACTCATGGTTTCATTGATCTGCCGCAGCAGTGAAACGACAGAACGGAAGTCTGCTTCCGGTTCGGCGGTATGGCCCTATTGAATCTGAAAATTATTGTCCAGTTTGAGGGAGCAAAGAAAAGGAGCGGAAAAGGCAAAGGCCGAGGAATACGATAAATCGGCGCCAGCGAGAGCGAGACTTAAAGATCTGATAGGCAAACTGAAATATTTACTGCCATGTGCCGCAGACTACTTCTTCATTTGGAAGTAGGACACAGCAAGGAAGAAATAAGCCCAATATTTGCTGTGCATATCGCTATCCCCCTCTAACAATACGGCTTCTATCGCTGTGCACTCAGCACTCCACCTTGTTTCTTACTGGTCCATCGTTCAGCTCCCTAAGGGCGTTGTTAACAGCTGGGAGAAGTGGTCTGCACTTTATCTGGGTCGTCCCACGCTTCCATGAAAATCACCCCAGGGACGATAGGCTTTGAGAATCCGTGCGTTAAGTGCATGAGTTCATTTTAAAGTACGTAAATTGCCAATTACGTTACACTGCTGTAGCCTACATGAGATACACTCGGTGTATTTGTGCTCATTCTCTGCTTACTTGCTTAATCGTTCTCTGTAGATGTCTACAAACTCATTTCCCTCGTCTGCTCCTAATGCATTTACACCGAACTGGCCGCCACTTGAGAATAGCACTGGTGCTGCAAATGGCTGCGACTCGATTGAGGAAATGTTGCAAAGTTGCTGCAGATGATGATGAAGATGGTGGTGGTGATTATGATACTGATGATACTTGAATTATGCAAAAGGTCAGACGGACGAGAGCGCAGCTTTTAGCAGGTTTAGTGATTGGCTGACTTGAAGACTGCAAAGACCAGCTGCTCTGTTCCTTGTAGCGCTGAAGAGATTTTCACAGATTTTCGTTGTGATCTTGCTTTTTTGTTGGTAAGAACTTTAACAGCAGAAATAAAACACCGGTGCAGAGTTGATTTTATGCTTGTTGCATGATCATGCACACAGATCTCCTGTAAAATATGCATGACTGTACATTTCGTAGTATTGCTTGCGTTGAGTCTATAGCCGGTATGTTGGCAGTAGCCTGTATACATTTCATCTTACTTGAATTTCGACTGACGAAGTCTTGTTTGTTTGTAGAGCTGCGATTAAATAATTGTTGTTAAAACCTGAACTTTTTCCTGCAGAAAGTTGTTAATCTCAACGAGTGGACAGAAAATGAGTGTTGCGAAAGTAGGCTGTAGCATGCATATTATAGGCAGAAATCCCATCTGATAAGTAACAATTCTGCCTTTATATTAGTCTGTGGCGCAGTAGCGTTGTTTGCCGAGATATTATGCCGATACAGGCCAAAGTATAATACAATATTGGCAATACTTAGAGGCTGCACTTGAGCTCTAGGAACTGATAAAACTTGTGGATTGTGTTAGGGATACTTCTAAACACAGTAGCTGCACGTGTGTTGAATCTATCGCTTTCTCGTCGAAATGATATACATTGAATATTGCGATTGTTCTGTTTCTGGTGTTTGGGAAAACAATATATAATCCCGTTTCTGTTCAGACATGGTTTAGATTACCCTCAGCTGTCGTCAACCTGAGTTATTGGTTTAGAACAAATTCAGAACATCTTTCAACAATTGCAAAATATTTTTTCGTGGTTGTAGAATTATTAATTGTTTTCTAAAGGCAAATACTGCAGGCCTTAGTATTCACTTTAAAAAATGTTTTTTTAAACTAACTAATGACATAATTAATTGACATTTAGTTGTGAGAAATTATTGTATATTACTTAGGCCTAGTGGGTTTATCGTAATTAAAAATAAATGGTCAGGCGTGCAGTAAATCATTTATATATATACAGTTACATGCTTGTAGTTAAATAAGCTCTTGCTACACAATTTTGAAAAGCTGCATCATGTTGTTTCACAGCATTCTGTGCAACATGTATTCCCATTGTAACACAATCAATTTAAAACAGATTTCTAGTCCTGTTTTCTTGTTGACAGAAATATTCATCCCCTTGTTGCCAACTATAGCATAATGAATTAGGCCTAAGTATAATATATAATCATGCCATGTTTACAGTTTTCATCGTGTTACGTGTTTACTGGCGATTTCAGACTTATGGTATCTTCTTGTTGTTGACTTACGCTTAATATAGTCCTGGCTGATGGTCTACGTGGGTGACATGGGATTAAAACTCATCACTCGAATGACTGAAGAATCTACTTCAATCTGCGTGTTACTAAGAGTCTGTAACCTAGGAGTTCTGTCTATTATGACCTGTATCCTTGACAACGACATAAGCAACCCGACAAAAGCATTAATAGCAAATAAGTTCAAACGATCTCCAGAATGTCAGTCGCTATAAAAATAATAAGTTATTATCTGATATTCTTCCTATCGTTGTCTTTTGTGTTTTGCTATTTATAATTTTGTTCATAGGTATTAACAACTGGACCCTATAGAACTATCCTACGAATGCACTCCTCCCAGTTTTGTAAGTTCGTTGATATTTTGTTACTGCTGGCACTATTAATAGCACTGTCATCATTACCGTCATCGTCATCATTACCGTCATCGTCATCACCGTCATTAATACTTTAGCAACAAGGATTTTGCATATGCAACAACACGGTTTCTAGTTTTACTCCTACTTAAAATTACACCCTTGTATGTGTTCAAAACGGTGGATAGCTTTGGACTAAAGACCATCCAATATAATCTGATAAGTGATAGACGCAGTTTAATAGAATCTTGGACTTTAGGCCTATACAACCGCGAAGGAATTGATCAACTGCCATTTTAATTAGTAGGTCTACACGTCATATCCTAGCAGTTACAACGCAGTGAATTTCAGAATATGAATGAGACTTCACAGTGAATCCGGGTTAACTTAGACCAGCAAACCCTAAGTATGACGTACGTGTACACATGTGAGCCCTTTGAGGTCTGTGCTTATGCCTGGATTAACCAAGACTTCTTCCAGTTCTCTGCCCTCAGATAGGTTCAGACGTCCAACGATGCCACTCCTCTCGATGCTGGGTTTCTTCCTTCAGTTTCTTGTATCCATCTGTCATCATCCAGTTGACCAGTATGTGTCGAGGTCTTCCTCTCGTTCTCTTGCCCTCGGTTCTTCCTTCTGTGTTAGTTCTTAGGAGGGAATGTGTGACCAATCCACTTCCTCGATCTCCCACTTGATGAAGCAGATTGATCACATACTGAGAGGAGACAGACTGAAAACAAATTATGACGTACAGATAATAATTATGCTCCCATTGGTCTATGTTTAAGCCCGGATTAACTAAGACCAAGAAGGCAAAAAAAGATGCATACATGTTAGCCACTATACTGGAGGGTTTTGAATGGTTTTTTACAGGACATTTTAAGATTAGAATTGTACTGGCGTATTGAATAATGCTCTAAATTATATGAATTTCATGTTCCTCTAAGCCTCTAAGCCTAACGAACAAGCCTTTCTTTTGTTCTATAAGCTTTGTGTTTTCAACATTCAGAAGCATGCGAATCCTACAATCAGTGTCGGCAGTTTTGTCAAATTGCTTACAAATAGATTTACTGTTTTACTTCAATTTTATCTAAGTGTATAGATAGGACATAGCTCAACGAATCTGTGAAACTACTTTCCTCTGATGTTAGCAAAAAATAAGCTATAAGCTATAAGTAGCTATAAGTACGCAACATCTCCAGATGATTTAGTATCCAACTTTTGCTAAAGATAATAGACGGAATTCTGGTTTTAGGTCTACTTAAGAAAAATTGCAGCAGTGGTACTATTTTTCAGCAGATTACGCGTTAGGCTACTGACTGAGTAACCACTTATGCGAGATGCAACACATTTCTCTTATGGTGTTCGATACTCTAGAGTTTTGACGTAGACTATATCCAGTGCTTTTTTCTCGAAAAAAGGTTCCGGAACTTCAGACTAAACAATTATAGAAGGGTTAAATCGAGGGCTTGGGAAGGGGTCTTGGTGAGACCCTCCCCAAGAAAATTTTTGACATTTGTATTAGCTAAATTAGCTTTTAGTAAAATAACAAAATTACTTTGTAATGGCTGGAAAAAAGATTCCGGCAGAAAAAAGCACTGACTATATCTAAGTCGACGTTTGCATGTTGTGGCTTCATTTAAATTTTTCCTCATATTTCTCCAAAGCAATTTTCACAATCCGCATGTACAGGCGACGCCTGGTAGTATGCTCTGGGCTATTAGCATTGCACACGGCTATTGATTAAGACTAATGATACTGTTAGCTGGTGGAATACGGTCAGGCAAACATCCAGACACAACGCTACGTCTTGGCTTACCGCAGCTTGACCGCATGTACGATTGGTGTAATGGATTGGTGTCGATATTAAAGATAGTCCAGTTTTCTTATGCTATCCGTCAGCCAAGTGCACAAGAAACGTCTCAGGCTGAGATCAGCCTTGCAAGCGAAACTAGCATTGCTGAGCCACCATTGCTCTGACATCGGCGGCGTAAACTGCGTCTTGTTTTCAAAACGTTTATGATGAATGGTTCTGTGGTGATCTGATTGAAAAGTCATTGTGTAGTCAATGGAAACTTTTAAAAATGTGAAGTAAATAAGTTGCATTTTCTCAGCCAGTGTTGGGAGTTTCGTAGCTGCTTTGATGCATTGATTAATTCTTGTAGTATCAGATAATTTCGGTACCTTTCAATTTACATAGCTGTTTTATTTAAAAAAATTTGCTATATGAAGAAAATAAGCAAAAGTATCGGAGTTTTGTATTGATTTCAAACAGAAAAACAGTGCAAATGATAAACGCATTTGTGTGCACGCCTTTCAAGAAGCTTCAGGCAAGCGTAGCCAAAAACCATGTCGATTGAAGAACTAACATAGCAGAAGCAGCCGAATAAAAGGGCATCTCTTAGCATCCGAAGCTATTGTTGTAATCAAAACAAAAGGGATGAAGGATTTTAGTTTTTCCAAGTGAACTGTATATGTCACAAATCCAAATGTAAACCAGGCTTGCTATTGCTAAATTGCTCCATAGGCTGAACAAGACAAAAGTGTATTGCAAAAGGCTTACAGATATTATTATTCGCCATACATGTAACTAGTTTTCCTTTTAACTTTTCGTCTGTTCTCTAGTCAACGCCGTAGTTCTTGCATTTAATTACTGCGTACAGCTTGCTTTGTGCCGAGCGATTTTACGAAATGAACTGAAGCTTCATGACTTGTGTAGCCTAATACGCACTGTACGCTGTACACAGATATTGCAAAATAAACATCGGAAATACGTTATTGTTCTATTCTGGTTTGTGGTCAGCATTGTTGTCTCCTAACTGGAAGGAAAGATCTCTGCGTCTGAATAGAAAGTGGAAACCGTGTTTAATCACTGTTCGAATCTCTCATTTCAGGGAAGTAAGCTTTTAATGTGTTTAATTGACTATCACGCAGAGAACCACAGTCGATTCTGCAAATGCTCGATCTGGGATCTCATATGGGAAGCCTCTTGTTGATGACAAAGACGGAAGGTCTTCGTTGAAGGATAAAAGATGAAGACCTCTTTTGAGGAAAAATGAATTTTAAAATAAATAGTCAGGCGTGCAGTAAATCGTTTATATAAACATTAATAAAAGCAAACTGTCAAGGACAAAACACGAAGGCCTTTTAGAATCAGGAAAACAGAATGGAAATGGAAAGGGCTTCTTGTGTGTTGTGATGTGCCCACCTTAAGACTCATGCGTAAAATAACAAGGATTAGGACAATTGACGCATTAATTTCGTAATCCCTCGTTAACGGAAGTTCTTAGCATATTAAAACCGCTGACTCATTGTGCCTTACCTCGTTTGTAAATGGTTTGAGAGATCTATGAAAGGCGCTATATAAATAAGTAAGTAAATAGATAAGTACATATATATATACATATATATAATCTGGAGCTTGCCCTCTCTGAAGCGTTGCCGTTTCCATAGTATATTGCAAGCCATTTCTATTCTCGGCTGGTCTTCAGTCAAAGTACAAATTCAGCAGACACCTCAGATCACGTCAATATGTGACGAAGGCGTCCAATTGGTGTCTTCCAACCTTTTGGGATCCGGATATCATAGCTCGCGGAGCTCCTGTATGAGCCTGTTTGCAGTAAAGTAACGTTAAGCTGAGATAAGCTCCCATAGTCCAAGTGGAACGCAGGGGAGCCGTTCATTTCCTTTCCGTGTGCCCTTGAGCCGGCAATGGACGAATCCCTTGGTGATGGCGCAGTCTATATGGACTTCTGATGATCCTGCCTTAAAGTGGTGGATGTGGTTTGATTCTGCCTTCAATGGTCAGACAAACTGGCGCCTTATGTGGCAGAGGGAGAGATGAGTCTTCTACGATCAGACAATCATCCCAATAGATGCCACAGCCAGAACTCGTGCCCAGGAGTCTTAGAAGCTACCAGTAGCAACAAACTGAAAAGTCATGATGCTGACGCATAATAATAATAATAATAATAATAATAATAATAATAATAATAATAATAATAATAATAATAATAATAATAATGATAATAATAATAATAATAATAATAATAATAATAATAATAGTAAATAATAATACTAATAATAATAATAATAATAATAATAAAAATAAAAATAATAATAATAATAATAATAATAATAATTTTTGTTCTCCCGAATCTTGACCAGGACGGCCACTCCAGAGTCAACATAATTAATTAGTATCTTGCACCTGAGGGATCATATATACCTCGGGTAAAAAAAAAAAAAAAAATAATAATAATAATAATAATAATAATAATAATAATAATAATAATAATAATAATAATAATAATAATAATAATAATAATAATAATAATAATAATAATAATAATAATGACTATACTGCATGTATCAAACCGCCTGGGACAATTTTCCAACGATATAATTAACCTAGCATTCGAAGAAAAGGAACTTACAAAATCCTAAGAAAGAATGGTCAGCATACACGGATGATCTACGTCATTACCGGCAATTAGCACATTGTGACACTTCCACATTCTCGACTTTGTCATCAATTATCCGAAGATGGCAAAAACCAAACAGCTGACGTAGACCAAATGGGTTTGCGTTTGGCTAATAGGTTTTAGAGAATGCGAAATGTCAGATGCTGATATTGATTTCCATTGCTTAGTGCATGGGCGTCCTTTCGAATAGGTTTACTTGCGCACAGATCTGATCGTATGCATACAAAAATTATAACGATATAACATCTATCATTAGTCCACACTGCATGTACGCATCCGTATAGATATCATGTTTATTGCGCTGGGATTTCTAACAGCTTATCTGTTTGGCTGACACTCAGGTGTTGTGTGGAGCTCTTCGCGCACCGATGTTTATCGAACCTTATTCGAAACTAGCGTGATGTCCATGCAGCCATTGGCTTCTCTGTCAGATGTCCTGTGACCGCCTTCCATAGCGTTGGCTCAATGACGCCTTATTGTAATCAAGGGAGTATCCTGAAGCCTATTTATAGGAAAACATGTCCTGGTATACTGGTGTCATTAGATCTGCACGCGCAAGCTGCTACAGGAACATAAGTAGGTCTATATATCATTCTTTATGCTTTCCAAGCCTTCGTCAAAATTTTATTTGGACGAAAATTAGGTTACAGGGCAAAATATTTGGAAATTAGACCTTGTCCTTCGACAACCCAGGTATGAAACACAGTAACACTGGAGTCATATAGGCTCCTGCTGGCTTTCAAAGGAATATATAAAGCGTAGATTCTTACAACATACTCGTGTGCGTCCATTTCTGAAAGGGGACATCGGCTTTAGTGAATGCTACATGACATGAGGTTATCCTGGAAGCAAACGTGAAGATCCGATTAACAGCTGCAGTGTATGTGTGGTTTTAATAGACAAAATACAAAGGTTAACCAAAACGATCACGTTTTCTGATATCATCTGAGATAATAAAGCAGCGAAACTGCTGATTATGAACATAGATTGCTGCTCAATCCTGTAACAGCCTGCGCATGCAGTTCTAATGCCACCAGTATACCAGGACATGTTTTCTTATAAATAGGCTTCAGGATGCTCCCTTGATTACAATAAGGCGTCATTGAGCCAACGCTATGGAAGGCGGTCACAGGACAGCTGACAGAGAAGCCAATGGCTGGATATCACGCCAGTTTCGAATAAGGTTCGAAAGCAAAATGTATGCGCCGTCATTAGCACAGCATCTCTCTGCTTTTGATCGAATTATCGAAGTACAATTTAAGAAATGAACGGTTTTAGGACAGATCAACAATCTGAGTTCGTCTCCTGTGCATCGCTACTTCATCTGGATAAAGTAAAAATTGATACCGTACGTGCTTAAGTGCTCAGAAAATAGGAGCCAGACTTACCACTTAAGCACGTACAAGACTAGTGTAGCTCAATGGTCATAACTGTGCTTGGCTAACCGGTAAACATCTTAGTGTTTACAGGATATCTATTATAATTCAATGATTTCTACAGCGCCATTACAATAATGCCTAATGCATCAATGGATGGTCGCTTCAAGGGAAATCCTCATCGAAATCATAATCCGTTGTAGTAAGAAGTGTTGCATTCATATACGAGATGCACAGATGTTCGATCGTACAGGCTTAATGATGCTATAGTTTAGAATTAGTATATATAATATATATATATATATATATTGTATATATATATATATATCGTAGAGAACTTTGATATCGAATTTCCATCGACGGACTTCGAACAATTGGTCGTGGCGATTTGGGTCGAATAATCATGTGATCTGAATGGAACATCGGACAGGTCGACGATAGCGAAAACGTCGAAGTTCGCCAGCGAACATTAACATTAATTAGAAACATTCATTGATTCGGAGATGATTTGCATCTCGTGTGGGTTTGGTCGGCGTTCGATAGCCAGCTTCTTATAGACTTTGATCGTCATCAGAGTCGGTTTTAAAAATCAAGCGAAGCTGTGAAACTATTGAGAAGATGAGTTGGTGAACCGAGGGCTGGAGGTTCAGCACTTTCGCCAGAAACAACTTCTGCTTGAAGTTCAACCGGAATGTCAAGCGAAAAGAATCCCTTACCTTCTACTGCTGAGGATTGTTCAATCCGTACGACATCAAACTGTCCGTACATGGTCACCGAATCTGTGTATTGCATGGCAAAGATAGAGGTAAAATGACCCAGAAATAAAATAGCATAATTCTGATGCCAGCTCAGTTAGGCAACTGTAAAATGTAGGCCTAATTGAACATAATTGATCAACGAATTGTCTTTGTGATTGCTTGTTGTGTGTAATTTTAGATCCTATTTGGACAATAACTATTTTTTATATGCCTATAACTGGAAAAAGCTATTTCCTCACAATGCTGATTACAAACAACCATAAATTTATACTGTCTGCCACTGTGAATTAATCAGAAGTTTTTGTAGCAGAAGAAAATTGCTGGACGTCAGAAATTTAATGGATGATACCAAGGAGTATGGATAATGGATGACATCAAGGAGAATGGTTATCGGTCTTCCACCTCATCAGATAAAGGGTTCGAGAAGGAACGCAGCTCGAAGAAAACCATGGAAAGCCATAATAACCACTATTATCGCCACAACGTATCTTCTTGTTGTTGCTGGCAGAAATAATGTAGGAGATTAAAGGATATAAGAAAAGCTAACTAATGAAACCAATACAACAAAAAGTAGGCCTATATGGGCAGGTTAGTCAACGTTATACGGTTATAATCATTGTTTACTCGAGGTAGAAATTTTGCTGTTACACTGTTTTATTATTAGGCCTACTATTAGAGGGCCTATATACTATTGTTATTAGTAATTATTATTATTATTATTATTGTTAATGTTATACGTCTTTAAACGTGTTTTGACAGCAGCAACAAATTTCTCTATGGCCTCAGTCGCTTGCCTAATTTTTATATTTTTATATCCACTTAACCGTTTTTGCTAGCGCTAGTAGGACTAAGCTTCATTTAGAAACTGCTATGAATGATTTTAATTTATGGTTAAAACATATAGCGAAAGGTTTTTTTCTGGTAAGCTGAGGAGGATGACCCTTTTGCTCAGATTTCCCATGCCTTCACCACTTCACACGGCAGTAAAAACAGCTGCTAATAATTGTAAATGATGGCAACATTAGTAGGCCTATCAGCAATGTGAATCCTCTCGTCCGAAGAGACACCAGTCCCAAAACACCAAGACATTGACGGAGTCATGTCCAAGACATTCTGCACCTCATCTGGACCGCCCACCCACTCCTTTGCCACCTTATACGCCAGTTTCCCAGATCATTGAAGAGCAAACTGCAAACACATCCGCCCCTTTCCATCATCATCATCATCATCATCATCATCATCATCATCATCATCATCATCATCATCATCATCATCATCAGGAGGTCCAGGTTGAAGACTGCGCCCTAAGCACATCTCTGACTTAGTGAACTGCGCTGAAACTAGTCCAGAGTTTGTTGCATCAATTACTGCTGTAACGAACACACTCTCCTTGTCGGGCTGTGCCCCGAAGAGCTTCATACCCTACTCTTTGGTGGCACACTCTTTTCATCAGCAACTAATAGGGTAACATTGTGCTGCATGTTTAATCGAGTCAATTTGCGGAGGATCATGACCCTAAAGTCGCGCTCAGAGGATGCACCTGTTGTAGCCGTTAGCTACCAAACGCTAAGAGACGATCGCTGGATTTCGGAGTTACAATTAGCGAAAGACGTTTCTTTGAAGTCCTCATGAATAATAAACGATCGAATCCTCATCCCTTGTTTTTGCTCGGCCGTGTCGTAGACGCGGTGATTCCTTTGAAGCCCTTAGAGTTATATGCTTGGTAGAGACTGAGGCGTCAACTGGTGGCCAGTAGATGAGATCCGTCTCTGAGTGTCAGTGAGTGTCATTCAATAATCCGCTTGGGAAAATGCTCGACTGTTTATTAAAGTCTCGGTGCAAGAGAGAACTTTCTCTTCGTCCGGCAAATGGAGAACTTAATCGCTCATCTGAAATCTCTATGGTGAAAATGGCTGAAGAATATGACGCTTAAATCTCGACGGACGTCAGAATCTGGTAAATGAACAATCTGTCCCTTTACTCTCAAAAGTTCAATTAATCTATAATAATTAATGGCTGGAAAGACGAATATATCTACATTTGGGGGCACGAGTGCTAGACCTCTACAGAATAAGAAAATGTGACACTACGCATGCACAACACCTTCAAGCGTTTTGGCTTAAGGCATATTGGCTAAAAGCTTAGATCACGCAGGCAAATATATACACACATGCAGCTATCTATTTATTTTTCCGGCAGGCTTTTTTCCGCGTGGGCTAGGATATTTTTAAGTAACCCTGAAGCTGTTATGCACATACATATGCGCTAGGAAACATTTAAGTAGCAAGAAAAGTGACTGAACATAAAGATTAGGTGCCTAATGGTCTGACCCATCCACTGCTAAGCTGAAGGCGGCGTACGTAGATGTGTGTACAGAACATATACAGGATGTAGGCCTACGTATATATATATATATATATATATATATATATATATATATATATATATATATATATATATATATATATATATATATATATATATATATATCCTTCACATTTATATCCAGTATATATATATATATATATATATCTAGAATAGGCTATAGATATCCAGTCTGTGTATTCCACTTTGACACATCCTGTCAG